>CBVK0100683324.1:0-25237 GCA_900067695.1 Picea abies
GATAATTCTTAGCCTGATGGTGTATCCGCCAACGCTTGTCACGAGAAGCAGAGCTGGGGCACTTCAAAGTCTGGATATAGATAAGTATATCTCCGTACCAGGGGTCTGAAGAGTCAATCAAAAACATATCCCCCCAGATAGGCGAGTCTTCAGGCATAACATCACCTGACTCAACCGGAAGTTCCGAAATAAGCTCTGCAAAGACCAATGACTTCTTGAACTTTGCTGAAATGAAGTCTAAGTCAAATTCTTGGAGGATGACCATCCATCTACTGATTTTTCCACCTATAACTCATTGTTTCAACATGTACTGGAATGGATTCACGACAGTGATGACGGTGGTCTTGCGAAACAAAACATAGTGACAGAACCGTTGAACAGCATGAACTGCTACCAACGCAAGTTTTTCTAGATGGGAATAATTAAGTTCTGGTCCTACGAGGCCTCGGCTCAGGTAATAGATCACGTATTTTGAAAATGAATCATCTTCCTAGAGTAAAACCATGCCTATAGTTGACTTTGCGGCAGCCAAATATAATAAGAAATCTTTGTTATAATTAGGTGGCCATAGCAGAGGTGTGGTTGTGAGGGCATGTTTTAATGCATTGAAAGAGTGTTGAGCGGCTTTGTCCTAGAAGAAAGGAACGTCTTTCTTTAGCAAATGCATAAATCCCTTGGTGATTTCGGCATAGTTGGCGATGAAGCATCGTAAGAAGTTTGCCTTGCCTTGTAGACTTTGAAGTTGTAAAATTGTGCGTGGGGGGGGAAACTGGATTATTGTCTCCACCTTAAGAGGATCGACCATGATCCCTGTTGTTGATATGATGAAACCTAACAAACGTCCTGACGTTACGCAGAAGTTACACTTGTTGGGATTCAAGCAAATCCTGAAGTAGCGACAACATTCGAAGATTAGTCTGAGGTGTGTAGGATGATCCTTTCGCTTGCAAGATTCTGATGCTAAATCATCTAGATAGGCCTCGACTATATGTTTGAGGTCATGAAATGCAAAAGACATGGCCCGCTAGAATGTGGCTCCAACATTTTTGAGGCCAAAAGGCATCTTACGATAAGCGAATGTACCCCACGGACAAATGAATGTCGTTTTGTGTTGGTATTTAGGTTTGATTTGGATTTGATTATATCTTGAAAAACCATCCATGAATGAAAAGGCTTCACAACCGGCACATTCATCAATGATCTAGTCAATGAATGGTGTTGGAAAATTATCTTTTGGACATGCCTTGTCCAAATCACTAAAATCGGTACATACACGAATCGTGCCTTGTTTTTTATTGACCGGCACGGGGCTTGAAACCCATTGAGTCAAATGAATAGGGTAAATGAAACCTGCCTTGAGCAATTTCTCAACCTCAATCTTGATGGTTGTTGCTTTCTTAGGATTAACTGGACGAATTTTTTGTCGAACAGGCTTGGCATCAGGATACGTTGTGATTTCATGTTCAACTATTTTTGGATTGATATCTGGCATTTCCTCATAAGACCAGGCAAAAACATCACATAATTCTTTAAAAAGATCTGTGTAAATATGAATTTCTTCAGGGGAGAAATCTGCTCCAACGAAGACATTCTCCATGACGCCAGGGTTTCGGGAGATGTTGATGGGTACAGTTTCAGTGATAGTCACCATATTCCCCTCAGCATAAATTTCCTGTGTAGCTAAGAGATTAATAGGACATGGCTAATCTCCCGTCATGGTAACAGTGAATTCTCCTGCTTCGATTCAGCTTAACTCGGGGAGAAAGTATGATCTGTGATGAAGATATTCCCAAGGTTTGTCCAGACTAGTCATTGCTTCGATTACTGCTTCGTCAGAAGGCAGGACTAAGTCTAACGAATCGATGTGAGCAAGAGAACCCTGAGCCAAAATAGGCTCTAGAGACGGATCTAAATCTTGTGCGGGAGTCAGATCAGGGTTAGCTGAAGCTTGCTGGACTAAAGAGTATGCTACTTCAGTGGTCGACAAGGGCATGGACATGCCGGAGTGCCTTGTCTCATCCATCGTGGCTAATGGGGAAGGAAGAGTCCAAGGATCCTCAAAGTAAGTCGTACAGAACGACGAAATTTGAAAAATCTCAACCTTGTGGTGATTAGATATAAACTTGACATCGTCATGAGGAGGTGGGTAATCGAAGGTACCCATCAAGGACAGGCACAAACCAACTCCTACGTTAACGAAACTGGGTTGAGGATTATCAATCATGGGAACCGTGGATGCCCCCAAAGCTGGGTCAGGTCTAGAGAAGGACAATTGATTGATGGTTACTATCCGACCTTCATGCAGGAACAACAAGAATCGAAAAATTGTAGCAACCACAGCTTGCATAGCATACGTCCAACTCCATCCTAACAAGAGATTATAGTCGAGGGGAGCATCGACTACCTCTAATTCGACGCACATGGTCTTCCCTCCTAACTACATAGGGAAAGAAGGAACAATGCCATGTGGTCGAGAAAGAATGACCGTTGAAACCAGTGAGGAGAGTAGGTGAAAGAGACAAAGTGGGCTAGCTAATGGCCTTCCAACATGATAATGACATAACGCATGTCGAGGCACCCTCATCGACCACCGAGCGGAAGATATTTTGTGTAAAAGTTTTCGTGGGATGAGCCACTACTATCTGAAATGCTACGTGGTAAGGAAAACGAGGTTTTATGTCAGTTGTATCTAACATGATGGTACCCGGGTTACAAGTCTCAGTAGAGCCTAAAGCAATTAACAAGGATTTCCTTTGAGCATGGCAACTTTGGAGGACTTCCAAACTAGACATTGCACAAGGGGTTTGTGATAAATCCTCCACCATAGAGTAATTCTGGGTGGCCCTTGCATTTGGGTTGTGAGAAGCTTTCTTAAATGCACCCTTTGGAATGCATGTCATTGTTTCTCCCAACGTCTTCTCGATTTGTAGAGGAAGAGATGGGAGTTCAGCTTCTTTACCCTTCTCAGAGGTGCTTGGTTTACTATAGTCGTGCGCTCTAGTCGTTATGAAAGAATCACCCCTAACCATATATACGTTCGCGAATGAGGGATTGTTTGGAGGAGGGTAGGTTTCTTGGTTGCCCCCTTCGGCACCTGTAGAGGCTTGAGTTAAATTTTTCCCATGTTGAAAGGGATTAGTCAACACTGCTTGCTGTTGTTGTGTGACAAACTTTTGGGCCTCTGCAAGTCAAGGACAAAGATGGGTCGGGTGGTCTTCCGCACACAAGTTGCACGGATACCTCGCCTTTCGTTTTTCCATGGTGTCCCCGCCAGCATTATCAGTGGGTTTTTTTATCCCCCTTACCCTTATTTCGTTGTTTTTTCTTCCCTTCAGGCTATTGGGTGGCCTTTGGGTTAGTCGACTACATGGAGTGTACTTCCGACATTTGGGTAGGAGGAGCAGCCAAAGTAGTAGTCTGGTTGGCCGCTAAGTGTTGTATAGATAATTGTTGCAATTTCTTTGTCAATTGCTCAACGAGCTTGGTTTGTGTTGAACCAACAATACCATCGGCATGTGGTCCAGCTCTCTGTCTAGTTTTATCCAGTATCGATCGTGGTGCATCCAGCAGGATGTTGTATAATAAACCAGACTGAGAATAGATGAGCTCAAACTGTTGAGCCCTCATGATGGCATCTTCTTCGAAGAAAACTCCTGAATTCGTGACGTCTTTGGATAATTGTGGGACCAAAGACTTAAGGAACCACTACAACAGGAATGTTGGTGGGACTGGTACTTTGATTAGACTCTTTTGGTGTCTCCACTCTCGGATATGATTAGAGATATGGTCCGCTGTTGTCTATTCAAAATTGGCAAGCAGCTCTATGCTAGCGTCATATCTCACAGGTAACTGGAAATGGTTAAGGAAGGCCATCGCTAGTTCACCAAAAGAAGAGTATCTTGAGCGATTGAGCTCGATGTACCATTTCGTGGCACTCCTGATAAGAGTGCGTTGAAACAATCACAACTGAACGAAGTCATCTTTCAATGAGTTAGATGAACACCAAAGATGGAAGGTAGTTACATGATCACCTGGATCTTCGTTAGGCTTGGCCTTGAACTTTGGAATGTCCGAAGGCAACTTCGTTGGCATAGGAGGCCAATGTGGATCATGACAAATAGGATCATTTAACAACCTTGTCAAATCTAGCAAGTGTAACATCGCCAAGAATGGTAGTTTGGGTTGCTGCTGATAACCTGGGAAAAAGGGTCCTGGAGTTTGACTGGCACCGGGTTGCCAAGAAAAGTTTGGCTGCTGGCCTGGATTCTGGTAGAAACCATGGCCCTGACCAGCATAAGAATTTTTCATTTGTGGAGACATCATTGACTAATTTCCCATAAAGGACATAGGATGTTGGGCATTCATCATGTTTGATGGACTTTGGGAAGGATTACCCCATGACGGTCCTGATGGGAAAGGCATAGTAGTCTGTCCAGGGTTCCATTGACTATGGAAATCATTACCCTAGAATGACATTCCAGAGGAGGGAACGGATCCTTGTCCTGAGTTCCAAGGTCCTGCTATATGTGCCCCCGATGCAGGAATAGTACCCTGTGTCGGAGTAGACTGTCCAAAAATGGGAGTGCCCCCAGATGGGAAATCGATGGATGAAAAAGTGTTGTTACCAAACGTCCTGTTCCAAACAAACGGTGACGAACCTACCGGCATAGTGTGCGCAGGTGTTCCTTGACTCCCGGCTCTAAATAAACTAGTGTGTGCAGGCTGCCCGACGGACTGTTGATGCAGACCACCAAGCGAAGGGGACGAAGGAGAGATATGACCTCTAGCGTAAGGAAAAGTGTTAAAAGGGACAAGAGTGCCCCCAAGTTGACCTTGCAGAGGAGCGTTAGAGCTCCCTGCCCCCAAACCCAAAGTCTATAAAGTGGAGTGAGTGAGTGCAGGACTTTTTCCTAAACTAGGCATACCGTATGAGAACGAAGAACCTGTCGCACTAGGTGTGAAAGGAGTTGTGGCCGCCGCGATAGATGGGTTCGGTCCACTGTGCGACATAGTTGCAGCCGAGACCATGGTGGCTTGGACTGACGATGGTAAGTTAGGAGATTCTTCTCCTGTGGTAGCAACTATGGTGGGAATGGAAGAATTCCCAGAAGAAGTAACAATGTTTGTTTCCATAGTTGTGTGAGGCACTGACAGGGTTTCGTAAAATCGGATTGGTACAATAACTAGTGGCCAAGTATCAGTGGTTGGGGTTTCAACCAAGCCAAGATTGGCGGTTGATTCCTCTGGGAGTTGTTCGGGCACAATGGTTTGTAACCCGGTTGCTTCGAAAGACCCTTGTTGGTCTAGCTTCCGCCTCAATGGTGGCGGGGGTGGCTCTAGTATAACCGGCGGCAGGCCCAGAAGCCTTCGTGACCGGTGGAGCTTGGGATCCTCCACTGTGTGAGAAGATCCAAGACACGCTAAGGTATTCTACACGTTCAAACAATAACACACACTAAAAAGAATCCCCTAAGAGATAAAACAAGCAATCACTAAACTATTTGGAAGAACAGTTACAAAAACCAACACTAGAGCAACTTACCGGTGCAAGTGCAACTCGAACACGGAAGCACCCTCCAGGTATACTCTGCAAAGAGTGGCCAGATGTTTGTCTTAGGTACCGTGGTATACCCCTACAGTCACCTGTGTATGTCCCTAAAAAGATTGGCAACTAGGTTGCCAGCACGCGAATAGTCACCAGGCAGGTACAGTTGAAAGTCGGGTAGACCACAATGAGCAGGGTATCAAGCCTGAAAATTTTCAAGGGTATCGAGAAAAAATGGTCTGGAAGATAGCTGAGGACCTCGAATGGATTCAATACCCATGAAGCCTCGTGGAAAATGTAAACGACGGAATCCCAAAACAAGCCCTCGATATGTGTTCTCCACTACGATTGGTCTAGCTTTGGAGGGGTTATCTCCGCTACCTTTCCACATGCGACCTTGTGTTTATCCCCTGTGATAGAGGGGGGTCCCGGATAACTTCCACGAAACTGGACTTCTACACTCCCTATCACAGAATCTAATGTTTGGTTTTGAATGGCCTTGGAGAGTTTCCTCTCCAACCTAATCCAAGGCCCTAGTCCTGAACTAGTGTATGAACCCTACAAACAAAAAGTCTAATAGATTTTAAATTAGCGTTGCTTTTATGGGTTTTATTATGTCACGGGTTATGAAGGTGAAACTGATGATGTATAAATACTAAAGCAAAAATGAATGAAAAAAAACTGGAAACAAAAGACTTTTACTAAATGCAAAATTTTCAGTAACATTTCACAAAGAAAGATTTATTTTTCTTTTCAAATTTTCTAAGATTTTATGCAGCAAACATAAAGGATTTCCGCTCGACTACGAGCTACTTATGCTCAAAATGCACTGCAAAAACTTATGAACAAAAAGACTTCTCCCTAGCTAATGATGCAGAAACACACTCTTTAAACAAAGAAGAAAATGAAAAAGAGATATATATATATTTTTTATTTAAGTGCTAAGAAAGCAACAAATGGAAATTGCCAACAAGCACAAAACCAAGAAAGAAAAATTCTGGCTTAAAGCGTAGACTGCAAAGAATCAGAGTAAAGGCACACAATGGCAATAAAGAAAACAAAGACTTTTAAGCTTTCTTAAAAACCAAAAAAAAAAAAATTATATTTTCTGTTCCACTATCAACTGAGAAAAAGAAGGCTAAGAGTAAGATGACCTAACCTACTGACTGTTCAACCCTAGACTCAAACACCTGAGAGGAGTACTTCTCATCAAATGAGGGGATGACTGCCCCACCTTGACCAAAAAGTAGCCTGTCAAGCACGCTTCTATCACTCAAAAAACACGCGTGTGAACGCGTGCTGAGCTGAAACAGGACGCGTGCACACGCGGGATGACCTTGTACAGGCCGCGTGTATGTATAACTTCTAAGACAAAAATAAAAATAGGTAGTCCCGACCCGGAAGAGGCCTCTGGTATTGACAACCAAGGTCCCTTGAAGTCTTGGATGCTTCTTCTAACAGAAAATAAAAGTAATGCAAGGACTAATAAGGAAACAAGTAATCTGAGACAGGATTATGAACCAGCAAGACCCAGACAGGATTCCAGAAAACCCCCTGAGAATGTATAATTCTAACAGGGAAGAGGTGGACTGCCTCTCAAGTTCTTTGAACTCCTACACGCTATTGTTATCCCTGCAGCTAGCATTCACATGTGGGCTGTAAGAGGATAGGGCGTGGGCACACGCATGCAGGCCTTCTACAGGCTGCGTGTACCTCTGTGTGTCCCGACAACTACCGTCAAGCAACAGTCAAGGAAAAATGGTATAAAGAACCAGGCTCCCTGCTAGCTCAGATCTAATAGAAAACAAACAGGCAAAGAAACTGAAAATCTAATCTTTTAAACTACCCAAAAAACTCAACTAAATCCGAAAACCCTAAAGAGTATCTTCCTCAGTATGGTCGCCAACTCTGTTGTTGGGAAAAATACCCTACGGACTAGCAAACTAGGGTTAGACTTGCATGCATATTTTGACCGTAAAGAAATTACTTTTTAACCTACAACCTGAAACTTAAACCCCTCTTTCACAATACATGCATGGAGAATGACTACTAACCTTGTCTCCAGCGTTCGACGTAGATCCTCTGTTGCACTTTGACCACTTGCTTATGCTGCTCTTTCCAAAGATAACTTGCAATCAAGACAAACAACTATGCATGCATGCTACTTTTCTACTAAAGGGTTAGAAATTAAGCATAAATTAACCAAGCCATAGATAACTCATGCATTGGGACGGGAAAAGTATTCTTTTATTATTTGAAAAATGAATCAACTTACAATCAAAGTCGAGACCGGCAACCGCTCCTTGATCCTGATCCTGGGCTCCTCTTCTTCTGTCCTCCAACTGCTTTGCGTTAAATCTCCTTTGGCATGAGGAAAGGCTAAAGGGTTGGGACAATGGATTCATCAAATGGGCAGAGTTTCTTTGCTATCTTTTTCCTCCTCCAAATGGTACCCCTACCCCTTATTTTATAGGCTAGAAGGAGCTAGGGTTTTGTATGAACTCTCGGCCATGCATGGCTGGGAGTTTTAGTTAACTGACCCATAGCTTTTTGTTCCGTCAGCAAATTTCCTTTTTTTGTGCTTTGTTAGGTACACACAGGCTGTAGTGGGCCTGCCAGTGTGTACACGCGTGCAGTAATGGGTTAGGGCACGTGGGCCTTGACACAAGAGGATTTTCAAAGAGTTTGTTTAGCATAGTTTTTGCAAATAAGGGATATGAGTTGGCCTAATGCTAGGTAAGCATGTGTGGTGCAATTTAGGGTTATAACACAATTTATTCAAGAGTATGTGTAAATCATGTGAAGTTTCAGGATGTCTTTTCTTTTCCTTGGGCCTTCGCGCCTCTCGCGATTAGTTCTGGTAATTTTATCAATATTAGCCGATTTACTTCAAAATTTTATTCTCATAATTCGATTTGTGGTCCCATAGACCAAATCATCCTATAACTCTCCATTAAATAAGATTACATTTATCTCCTAATAATTGTGACTGTTCAGTTTGTGCATGGAAGAATCTTAGCCAAATTCTATACTTCCACTCATACTTTTGTATACCAGATAGTAAGTATACGACCATACATATATATGTATACATTATTTAATTCACACTTGCATTGCATACACAGGTAACTGCAACCTGAAATACAATTTATTCATGGGGTTTTTCCTATAGTGTTTTATCCTATTCATAGCAGTAATCCAATTTACATAATTTATTCTTCCTGGAGTTTGACTAGGCTTATCCTTTCAGCTAGTAAAATTACGGACATTAGTATTCATAACATAAATAGGGTGAAACAAAGATAATCCATTCAAAACTAGTATATAACAACAATAAGATGCGACAAAGGTAATCCTTTCAGAATCAACAATAAGATGTAACAAAGGTAATCCATTCAGAACTAGTATAGGAACATTCTATTAGTTCCTAAGTTCAATAGTATGCATTAAATATTTTGTCTCTAGTATTATTGCTATTTAGAATTAACAGATGCATTCTATCAAGTATTTAACCCTATAACACTCAGCCAGAGAAGGGGGCAGAATAAAATATCTGAAATAATGCGTGAAAGACAAGGGGAACAACCACGTTCCTCCCAACCATAGAACTGGGAAGCCAAATCACTTGCCCGGTTCACCCCCTAGCTTAACCATGAATCCATGAGGGTGAACTTGAAATCTCCTCTTCAGCAATGGTTTCATATTTCCCAATGTTCTCCTTTCCTCACACTTAATATTCAGTATTCATAACAACAAGTAAACTAGTACTACTTCTTCCCATCATACTAGGCAACGTCCTCCCTCCTCACATATGCTATTTAACAAACAATCATTTTTCCTAGGTCTTTCCTCCCCCCCCTTGAGATTTTTCACATCTTTCTAAATCCCTAATTTTCAGGGGTTGCCAATGGCCAAATATTTGATTTTCCACTTGTAACAATCAGCCCAGAGGTAGTTTCAACATGTTCCCCACTCATGGAGTCATGGTCAGCTGATTTTAATATGGTTGTTCCATTTGTCATCCTGCAATCAATATAAAATATTTTGTTTTCATACAAGTGTCATAGTCAAATAGTTACTTGGGTCAAATCAGATCTCTACCCAACAGTCATAATAATTGATTACAATTATCAAATTCAAAATTCGGAATTGCTATAAATGAAAAAAAAAATCCAAATTCGATTTTACTAAAAACGGAATAATTTTCCAACAAATTTTAAATTCAAAAAATACTTTATTTTTTGGGGGGATGTCACAGAAGTGAAGTTGAGTTTTGAAATCCTCAAACCCTGAAGAGACGAAGGATCTAAGGACCATTGATCTGTAGAAGGACACACATCAACAGATTGTGTACTCCGGTTGGAACACTGCGGGAAAAAGAGAGCAAGGAAAGTTGAGATTTTTGAACCCCGAATTCCCAAAGGGATTGTGACCGTTGATTCAAGAAGACCACATGTCGATAGATGGTGAATTTTTGGTGGAAGCACCATGGAGAAATCATATTTTTAGAATCGAGGATCTCGAAGCCTGAAAGTAAAAATCTATCTCATCTGTCGGTTTGGAGGGCCACATGTCACTTGGTCGTTAAGACTTAGGAGGGAGTGGATCCGAGGAAGAGGAAGGAAATACGATAGATCAGAGCCATTTATAGAAGGAATCTATCAGATACCTCTAGATCGATGATCACGCCTGATTGTGGTACAAAATATTTCTTGGAAGTTAAATTTCTGAAGGCGGTCTGCAATCGAAACCACAGTTTTGGAGAAAGGACATGTGGAGCTCTGTAGTGAATTGCGGGATGAAAAGAAAATTTCCCTCAAACCACCTTTGTCTACGCTTGCAATCGCATGGTCACATGAGAGCATCTCCCAAGGTCACATCAGCGTAAGATTGAGGAAGGAGCTAGCGCTGCTAGGCTCCATATCATAGGTTACACATTGAAAAATCAAAAAACCTCTGCATGTATAATCCAACGCCATTAATCAAACTAAATCTTATTGAAAGGTTGTTGTTTCACTTCATAGTTTCTTGATCAGTTACGATTCAGTTGCACTAACTGAATCATTATTATGGGGCATTGGAATCATGGCTTTTGAGCGTTCTGATATTCCCAACATCGGCATTGGAGATTTGGAGTGTAATAGATGATGAGAGAAGGAATAAAGGAAACATGTCATGACATAGGCAGGTTGTTGTTTCTTGGTAAAACAAGTTGAATTGTATGTGATCAAGGAGACAGCATGAACAAAGCATGAAAGATGCAGAGATGAATAACATAAGATGGACAGAGTAGAAATGGTGAAAACAACAAACTGTATGAGAAATCAAGTGAAATAATATGTGATCACGAACACACTGATGCAGGCAGAGCAGAGCAGTGTAGCCGAACAATGATGAGAATCGTAAGCCATTGATAAATACTGTATCATTATAATAAATTTAAGAAAGAAACAATTTATATCTCAGGGTGGTAGGGTGGTGCTAGGGAGGATTGTTGTCCTTAGAGTTTCAAGTGGGTGCTTGAACACAGGGACTTGTAGCTTCCATCTGGTTGCAGCCAGAAAAACCAGGGTGGTAGGGTGGTGCAAGGGATAAATATTGTTCTCTGTTGTACAGGTTGGTGCCTGTGTGACTGGAAGTTGGTGTTTCCATCTAGTTGGTGCTGGAACACTCAGGGAGTTGGTGCTTCCTTCTAGTGGGTGCTAGAGAAACCGGAGAGTTGGTGTTGTCAACAAGTTGTAGCTTGTAAAACAGAGGTGGTAGCCTCACATTGAGTTGGTTCTCAAAGATATATAATGTACAGGACTTAAAAGACTGCCTATCATTCGAAGAATAAGAGGTTTTCTCCCTTTATGGGTTTCCTCGTGAATATATTTCTCTGTGTATATCATATGTGTGATTTATGTTTTTTTATCTCTGTTGATCATGTCTTTCATAATCTTGATTATTACTTGGATAAGGTTAATAATATTTTAATAGGGATCAAATTGTTTAAGCACAGTAAAAAATGATTCAACCCCCCCTCCCCCTTCTCAATTGTCTTAGTAATTCCAACAATTGGTATCAGAGTGGGTTCCTTTTCACTAAAGGTAGATCAATAAGCTTAAACATGACAAGTCATGAAGGAACTTCGACAAATAAGCCTCCTCTATTTTATGGAACAATTTTTTCTTTCTGGAAGGTTAAATTGAGAACATACATTATGGACTTAGGTGCTGATGTTTGGGATGTTGTAGAGACTGGATAAACAAAACCTGTTATGCAACCTTCCAAATATGACAAGTTAGAATTTAGCTTCAATGAAAAGGCAATGAATGCTATCTTGAGTGGGATTTTTGAAGATGAATTTGTAAAAGTAATGTATCTTGATTCTGCCAAAGAGATGTGGGATAAACTCATTAGCAGTTATGAAGGAAATGGGAAAGTAAAAGATGCCAAACTTCAGACATATAGATTGAAATTTGAAAAACTAAAGATGAATGAGGATGAAATAGTTAATAAATATTTCTTAAGATTTGAGGAGCTTGTGAATGCCATGAAGGGTCTTGGTGAAAAGATTGAAGACACATTTTTAGTTCTGAAAATTTTAAGATCTCTGCCTGATAGATTTAATCCAAAAGTTTCTGCAATAGAAGAACTGAATGATCTTAAAACTCTGTCTATTGATAAAATTCTAGGAACTCTAACTGCTTATGAAATTAGGATTAGTAAAGATAAACCCACCTCTAGAGAAGCATCATTTAAAGCAGATAAGAATGAGGATTTTGAACATGGTGAAATTGAAGAAAAATTTGTGAGAAGACTAAAGAAAGGATTAGGAAAGTACTAAGGAAAGTTTCCCTTCAAATGTTTTAACTATGGAAAGATAGGTCACTTTTCTTCTAAGTGTCCACACAAGAAGAAGGACCAGAACATTGAAGGTGAAGAGATGTACAAATCCAAGATATTTGGTAAAAAAAAAAGTTTATGTGTAAACAATGATGACTCTTTAGGAGACACAGATAGTGATTCTTCCTTTGAAGATAAGGTTAATGACTTTATGCTTATGGACAAAGAGTATTATGACAATAAAAGCACAAGAAGTTATGTTTATGATGAATAAGTTGTGGTTGACTTGGAAGGAGAACTGATCAATGCTCTAGAAGAAATTTTTAGATTCAGATTTAAGAAGAAAAAGCAAAAACAATTGTTGATACAGCTTGAGAAAGACAGTAAAAAATCCGATGAAGACTTTGCCCTGCTAAAAGTGGAATTAGAAGAGGCAAAGAAAATAGAGGACATTATGAAACAATAGTTATCAGAAAACAAGGCAAGATGTTAAGCCTTGGAAGAAGAGGTAGTAAAAACCAGAAAAGAGATGGAGACGTTTAAAGCATTGTATCTCCAAAATCTTCCAAGCATTAAAGCCTTAGCATAACTAAATGACATTCTGAGAAAACAAAGATATCCTTTGTTTAAGACTAGTTTAGGCTATGTAAATGGTTTCAATCTCAGTAAAGATGATATTTCACATGATGTTGATCAAATAACTTATCAATCAATGATAGGCATTCTTCTGTACATCACAATATCTTGTCCTGATATAATGCAAGTTGTTGGAATGGTAGGCCGTTATCAATGTGCTTCTAAACAAAGTCATATAGCAGCTGTCAAAACGATATTCAAATATTTGAAGGGTATAATGACTTATGGTCTTCGGTATCCTAAAAATCAAAATTTTCAATTAACTGCATATTCATATGTTGATTGGGAAAATGGATGAGAGAAAGAGCACCAGTGGAGGTGCATTATTCTTAGGTGATTCTTTAGTAGCATGGATTAGTAAGAAGAAGGGATCTATTTCATTATCAACTACAAAGGCATAGTACGTTGTTACTGCTACTTGTTGCACTCATATCTTATGGATGATACAAACTCTTGCATATTTGAAGGTCACTTATACTGATCCAATTCCACTTCACTGTGATAAAACTAGTTCCGTTAGTGTCTCCAACAATCCTGTTCTCCATTCAAAATCGAAGCATGTACCAATAAAGTATCATTTTCTCAAAGAGAAGGTTACAAACAAAGTTGTTCAGCTGAATTATATTCCTTCCATAGAACAAATTGCAGACATCTTTACTAAACCCCTAGCCAAGACACCATTTGAATATCTTTGTCAGAAGTTGGGTGTCATCCCTTATCTCACCTAAGAGAGTCCATCCTGTCAGGGGGAGTATGTGTTGGTTGAATATCTGATACCTCTGAAAAGTATTGCAACAGCTCAAGGGGAGCATGTTTTCTTTGACATTGATGTCAAAGGGGGAGAAAAGGTGTGGTATGGATGCTACCATTGGAGGTTTAAGTAGAAAAGTGCAACCTTTCAGGGTTTCCATCAATGACAAAGGGGGGTATTGTTGGCATGTTTTTACAGGAATATTGTTCTTGTCATTGATGGAAAGAACAACAACGACGATGGTGAATAGGAAAAGCATAAGCTCAGGGTGAGAAGCCTCATCAGTCGCCTGATCAAGAAATTGACCGCGTTGATTGTCTAATATTATGGATGTTGGTCATATGAGTGACCATGGGCTTGAGGACCGTTGGAAGATCGTGATCATCAGATTTGCAAGCCAGATCAATGACAGGAATGAATTGCGGAGAGCGAAAGAAGAATTAAACAACCCACTAGTTCTAATCTTGTAATTGGTCTAGATCATCAAATCTCATCAACCCAAATATTGACGATTATGGTTGATCTAACAAACGATCATATTAAGTTGGATTAATTCATGATCATCGGATGTGCAATCACCAGATCAACGATAGGGATAGATTGTGGAGATCAAAAGGAGAATTAATTTCGTTCTATTTATAATACAACAATTAGTCAGGACTGTCAGATCTTATAGCCTCGAAGATTTGGTGATGAGTTAAATCACTCGCAAGTTGTGGTTCTGCAACCATCCTTGATCATTTATTTTCTTCGAGTGTCTTCATGACCGTTGGATAACTTTTAAGTGGAAGGACAGGATAAGCTAGAAGAGCAGCACCGAAGATAGATCGAGCCATCGATCTAAGAACATGATAAATCAAAAACATTTGGTTCACGTCAAAAGTTTTGAGGAGTTTACTGTTTGGGGAATCTCACTTCGGAAGAATTGGCAACCTTAAAGTCAAATTACCCGAAACCCAAAATCTGAAATGAATAAGGACCATCAGATCTGGAGAAAATGCGATGACCATTAGATTGGGAAGAACCACGTCAGTAGACCACGTCTACAAGGATGTGGCGGACCAATTTGGCAGACCATGTCAGAATACCACATCAAAAAGGACACTTGGCGCAATCATACAATGACAAGTGTCAAGTTGAATCAACACTTCAATTACGTTCAAATCACAAATCTGAGTGACACATGGTAGCTACTTGGCTTGTGACACGTCAACAAGTGACTTAAGAAAGCTACGTCACTCCGGGATATTTAATTCAGGAGTTTCATCACCAAAAAATGTCAAAAGTCCCGAAGTCCCAAAGGACGAAGTTATGAAGTCACTCTTAGTTGTCCATCTAAGGTACATTTCGGGAGTTAGGACAACCGCTAGATCTAGGAGAAGTACATATCTGATCTGTTGGATCTGAGCATCGAGGATCAAGAGTCATCGGATCCAAATATAAATCCATGAAGGTTAAGCCTTTGGATGAGTGCAATACATCAGACTTGTCAAAATCTCAAAGTCTTGAAGTAAGCAGGGACCATCCATCGTCAATACTGATAGGTGGTGCACGATCCACAACTCTAGAGAGAATCACTTTGGGAGTTTTTGGTTGGGAAGGAAACTAGATCGTCGAAGACCCGAGGGTTGAAGAAGATCTAGGCCATCGGTTTCCAGAAGGACGCATGGAAGAAATCTGTGCAGTTCGGGGAAAAACACTCTGGGTGAAAGTGAAGGAAGTGAAGTTGAGTTTTTAAATCCCCTAAGCTTGAAGAGCCAAAGGATATGAGGACCGTCGATCTATAGGAGGACACATGTCAAAAGATCGTGTACTCCATTTGGAACACTTTGGGAAAAAGTGAGCAAGGAAAGTTGAGATTTCTGAACCCTGAATACCCGAAGGGATTGTTACCATTGATTCAAGAATACCATGTGTCTATATATCATGAATTCTAGGTGGAAGCACCACGGAGAAAGAGGAGTTTGAGAATAAAGACTCCTGAAGCCCGAAAGGAGAAATCGATCTCGTCTATCGGTTTGGAGGGCCACACGTCACTTGGTCGTTAAGACTTAGGAGGTCATGGATCCAGAGAAGAGGAAGGAAAGACGATATATCAGAGATGTTGATCGAAGGAATCTATCAGAGACCACAAGATCGACGATCATGCCTGATTGCGGGACCAAAAATTGCTTGGAAGTTAGTTTTCTAAAGGCGGTCCGCAATCGAAACCATGGTTTTGGAGGAAGGACACGTGGATCTCTGTAGTGAATTGTGGGGTGAAAAGCAGATTTCCCTCAAACCACCTTTGGTCATGCCCGCAATCAAATGGTCACATGAGAGCATCATCTAAGGTCACATCAACGAAAGATTGATGAAGGAGCTAGCGCTTCTAGTCTCCATATCGGAGGTTACGCATTGAAAATTCAAAAAGCCTCTGCGTGTATAATCCAACAACACTGATCAAACCGAATCTGATCGAAGGGTTGTTGTTTCACTTCATGGTTTCTTGATCAGTTACGATTCAGTTATACTAAATGAATCATTGTTATGGGGAATTGGAATCATGGATCTTGAGCATTCTGATATTCCCAACATGGGTGTTAGAGATTTGGAGTGTAACAGATGATGAGAGAAGGAATAAAGGAAACATGTCGTGACAGAGGCAAGTTGTTGTTTCTCAGTAAAACAATTTGAACTGTATGTGATCAAGGATACAATAGGAACAGAGCATGAAAGATGAAGAGATGAAGAACATAAGCTGGATAGAGAAGAAATGGTGAAAACAACAAACTGTAGGAGAACTTAAGCGCAAGAATATGAGAGAAGGAACACACTGATGCTAGAAAAGGAGAGTAGTGTAGCCAAATAGTGATGAGACTGATAAGCCATTGATAAATATTGTATCACTATAATACATTTCATAAATAAAATATTTATATCTCAAGGTGGTAGGGTAGTGCTAGGAAGGATTGTTTTCCTCAAATTTTCAAGTGGGTGCTTGAATACAGGGAGTTGTAGCTTCCATCTAGCTATAGCCAAAAAAAATAGGGTGGTATGGTGGTCCAAGGGAGAACTATTGTTCTCTTTTGTATAGGCCGGTGCCTATGTGACTGGAAGTTGGTGCTTCCATCCAGTTGGTGTTGGAACACTCAGGGAGTTGGTGCTTCCTTCTAGTGGATTCTAGAGAAACGAGAGAGTTGGTTCTCTCAGCAAGTTCTAGCTTGTAAAACAGTGGTGGTAGCCTCACATTGAGTTGGTGCTCAAATATAGATGATGTACAGAACTTAAAAGACTGCCTATCATTCGAAGAAGAAGAGGTTTTCTCCCTTTATTTGTTTCCTCATGAATATTTTTCTCTGTGTATATCATATGTGTGATTGATGTTTGTTATTTCTATTGCTCATGTCTTGCATAATCTTGATGATCACTTGGAGAATGTTACTAATATTTTAATAGGCATAAAATTGTTTAAGCATAGTAACAACTGATTCACTCCCCCCTCTTATTTGTCTTAGTAATTCCAAAACTCTATTATTCTAACCCTTTATCGAACGGTTTCAACTACTTATCACTCCACTCTATAGTCTTTGATTATGTATCAAAATATGATAGTCTATACCCATTCTCCCACAATCTCGACGACCATTGTAGCTCTTCGATTATATCCACAATGAATTTATAATGATTGACCCTTATAGTGGTCAATGATCATAAAACGAAATACCCATTTTGAATTTTTTTGAAGGAGATGTTTCTTCCTCAACTCTTAAACCTGCAACTAACCTGAGACCTAGAAATAGACTTAAAGCCCTGCAATTATACAATGTTTGAAAGGAAATCGATCCAATGGTTTTAAACCTCGTTCAATATTTAAACATTCTTTAGAGAGTCCTTTCCCTTAGTAATCCATATCAATGAACCCATATATACTCCATATGGTAGATATTCTTAGCACATACCTAATGAACAGAGAGTTTCAACACACACACATAAGTTTAAGCTTTATTATGACAAAGTTTATTTGCACATGACAAACAAAGACTTAACATTATGAGTGACTTGATTGGAATGTAATACTAGTGGAACTAGAGGGATAATTCCATATTGAACCTTAATGCATCATGGAAAAGAGAGAAACAATTCTCGAGAATTGAGCCATCGTGCAAATCAAGGTCAAATGGAAGCACTTTGGAGCAAATGAGGCTACATGGGAGATGGAGGATGCCATGAGAATGACATACCAATTTTTTTTCTTTATAATTATATATATATGGTATTTTAAACACTGAGGACAATGTTTACTTAAGGGGGAGAGGAATGTAACACCCCATTTCCCCCCATAATTGTAATTGTGCTAAAAACTCACATAATTATGATTATGAAGCTTGTAATTATGTTGATATTAATGAAAAACACCAGACAACTTACTAAGAGGGAAAATTCTTGAGATTACTAGCCATGATGTCACAAGAGGGAACTGATGGAGTGGGATGGATGAGGTGGATCAAAGAGGTGGAGTGGAGAATATTCAATGAATAAAATAGGAAGTTTTCTTAACACTTCAACTTGCACTTGCAAATTGAATACACCACTCGCGCACGTACTTGAAATTACAGGAGATCATGTGAACTATTAATGAGGGAACCATATTGGTGGTTGAGGAAGTTAATAATACTAACATATTGATCTCTTGAGGAGATGAGGGGTCAATTAAATAGCCTAGAGAATAGGACACCAAAAAAATTTCCCTTTCAAAATTACAGATCCCAGATACCAGGTTGCATTTGTAGGAAGTCATGGGAATACGAAAGGATTGGTGGAAGAAGAGGAAAAAGGTGAAAAAAAAAATCACTGGAGAAAAAAAAGATGGAGAGACAAGCAGGAGGGAAAGGATAAGGAAACACATAGGGAAAAAATAACATTGAACAAAGGCCTTCGAGGGCACATCATGAAGAAGAGAGGAAAATGGAGATATTTCCTTGAAGAAAAAGGTAGCTCGTGATAGAGGGATACAACTTTGTATTTATTGGATAATAAATGAAACTGGTAAGGGAAGACCATCAAGGAATTGTGTAGCAGAGAAGAGATTCCTTTGTGCAGAGGAAATCTAGTAGGGAAGGTACCTGATAAACTTGTGTAAGCCGTAAGATTAGTGGGAAGGGGGCAATTTCTGTTGTTTTCATTGGATGAAGGAGAATAACCTTCCTAGATCATTCTGGGCTTGAAAACTAGATGAATCATTCCCCTTGTTTTGATGCTTGAATCCATTAGGACTGAAACAATAACTTCACGAGGATGTAGATCCCCCTACGTTTTTATAGATTTGGTACTCCTCTTCATATTTTCTTGGGATTTCTAAATATTCAGAATGTGGGACTTGCTACAAGTTTGTCGTAGTAATTAAAATAAATGTACATATTGCAAGAAAATAATAGGATTTTTTTTTCTTATTTTTAAAGAAAGTTCCTAAGAAAGGACCAGGAATCACACACTTCACACATTTAAACAAAATAAGAAAAATTTCCTCACATCCATCATAGTTTAAGATAAATATTTATGATCACATAAAATAAAAAGAAGATGGTCTTCACGCATAAGAGAACTTTAACAGAGTGGACACATGGGAAGCTCAAATAAATATAATGACAGATCAAACTCAAATACTTTATATTCTGAAAAAAGGTTTACAAAGCACAGTCGAGATTGTTCAATGTGTCTCTCTTGAAATTTCTAAAAAATATATACCATGTTATATATTCTTTGAAATTTAAAATGTGTTTGTCTTAAAGACTAGAGTTGGGGATCCCACAAAACATAAACAAAATAAATAAAATAAATAATCTCTTAGAAGGAAGAAAGTGGGCGGTAGAAGAACAACAAGACCTGCTAAGAAGAAAATAGACGTTATCACTCTTCGGTTAAACCTTTCTAGTAAAAGAGGTGGAATAACTGAATGAAGGACTTGATAAAGAAAAAGAAGGATGTGATCAACATAAATTTACTATGATGGTATCTCATTGTTGTCACTTTATTTCTGATGTTATTTTATCATTTTCATCAACAGTTACAAGAAGGGTCTTGATTATTTCTTGCCCTTCATTGGTCAGTTTATCGATAGATTTTTTGAACCATTCTTCAATGTAAATTTTCATTGGAGCCACATTGATTTCATATCATATTTTGATGTTGAACAACTCATGCTCCAATTCTCTTAGATCAAAGTAAATTACATGTAATTCTTCTTCAATGTCCTTCTTTTTTACAAAGTAATCCACTAGCCACTTATCTATGGTGTCCTCATCATATTCAATTATACCATAGAACTTTTCAATTGACAATCATTTAAAAATATCAACTTTCTCATCAAACTTTTCTTTTTTTAAGAAGAATGAGTGGAGGATAAATTTTGGATCTTGAACTTTGTTAGTGCTTCCATCTATGTAACACACCCATCCACCCACACGCTAGGCATCCTAGTTACAATTCCCTTCTCTATACTAATTCGGTCCCTTCTCTTGCTTTTCCTAATAGGGAATGCATGAAAGTTTCACATGCATTGATCAAGGTTTATTCTAAGCAAATAAAGAGTGAAGCATATAACATGCACAATAATACACAACAAGTATGCCTACTCTAATCATATCCAATTCAATGATAAATAAATACACAATGAAATAATTAATACATAGGTGATTAATACCATAACAAAGAGAACTTATCTTTTATAGAATAAGACACCAACTGGTTGTAGACCAAGAACGTTCCACTCAATCGTAGACATTGTTGTTCGAAGCCTCAATATAAATGTCACCCCTGAGCCAGGGCTATGAATCCATAAGGACGGATCTAGAGTGTTACTTGGCTTCCCAGACTAGTCAACATTCAAGCTCTAACAGGCTTCCCCAACACTCATAGAAATCCAAGTACCCAACTCTCTTCTATTGAGCCTGCAATGCCCAAGAGAATGGGCCCCCACCCTTCTCTGCCATGCAGTCCCTTAGACAGTCCTTCTCCTTCCAGGGCTCCAGTGCAGCTGGTTCAAAATCTCCATGTTGGGACTCTCAGGGCTTGTAGCTATGAGAAAGGATGGACACAGGACACAACATTCCAAACATGCAGGCCTCTATTCACAACTGGATTACACCAACAATCTCCACAAACAAAATAATCATGGTTGTTCTTCAGTAGTTCATCTTCCTTTATCCAATCTAGACACGAATGGGGAAATATGAGTGAGTGAAGGAATGAATGGGCTGCAGAATCCATGAGAGAGGCTGAATAGTGAAAAAAATGGGTGAATGAATGCGTGAGATGACGAGCAACAACACCATAATGGGGACGGGAATGAGAGTAAGTGAACGAACAAATATGAATGAGATAATTAGCCAATGGGAGAACCATAGACCAAGGACAGGTTTTTGTAAATCATGGGGATCAAGAACCTCTTGGAATTCCCCCAAGAATTTTACTTATCAAACTTCCTCCATTAGACAAAATGGGTGATTTAATAAATGAAATAAACACTTATCCCCTTAAGCCCTCTCTCTTGTGGAATCACAACCCCCTATAACTCTATGTAACACCCCGTTTCCCCTAGTCTGTAAAAATAACTATACTGGCTAAGAACTATGGCAGACTCAAAGATGTGAAGGTGTGATTTTGAATGGACCTTAGTATAAAAGGTCGACGAATGTAAATAATGTTATGAATATATGTTGCAGGATTTTTGGGAGGGGGATGTGTTGAAAAGAGACCACGATTGTTGATGAAAGGTGGTCGAAGGCACCTGGGATGGTGGCGTTAACTTCCAACGAAACTAATATCGTATTTGATCTTTGCTGGCCCAAAGATCAAGAGCGGCTCGCTAGCCCCGAAATGAATTACTCGCCAGGTTGGTAGGTGAAGAGGCTCCTCATGAGTTAATGAGGGATGGGGGTGAACCACCCATCCGTGGAAGCCTCAGATCTGACCACCGTGGGGAAGTTCATGCCACACGAAACCTCGCCAGAAAATAAAAGTAAGGAAAGAGGTGTGGAAGGGGGCAATCATGAGGGAGATCGCAAAAGGGGAGAAATTGGAAGGACTCTAGAAAAATATACAGAGTGATTAATAAGCAGAGAAGAAGGAGAGTAACCTTCATTCTTGACCTCTGATGAACAAAGACTCAGTCTCACGACATCGTGGTCTAAGCTCAGGGGTGGCTAGTGGTAAATCCATTCAGAATCGTTGAGCCTACAGTTGGGTGGAAACGAGCACCCCTCTCAACAATTGCATCAAACCTGGTGTTTTTCATATAAGTGTTATATCTCGTATCTTGAAATTAATATTTTGACATGTATGCTCATGGTTTGTGCAATTATGAATGGTTTCAGTATAAGACTGTCTGTATGGTGTTTTGATCAGAAATAGTGGTTGTATGCTTATATTGGAAAGACCACCTCTGGCTTATGTAAAAATATACATACATACATACATACATACATACATACATACATACATATATATATATATATATATATATATATATAGAACGGATTCAGTTTTCAAGGTTGTTCTTGGGAAATTTATTCCGTTATTTGTCTCAAGTACTGCCCTGTATAGATATCCTCACAGGGACACCCTTTTCGAGAGTCTATCCAAGGATCTGCTAGAGGATTTTATGGCGTAAGTCTCAAAACCCTACACAAGAGAGAATGGCCCTTTTTTACTTCGATATTTCGGAGTTTCGGTACCCGGTATACCCGAGGGAGAGTTCCTTTGTACTCGCAAGTCCTGAAATCTTGACATTCAAAATCCCAAAATGACAGCGTGTAGCTAAATCCCGATATTTCGGTGTTTCGACATCCGGAATATCCAAGGACAAGTTCCCTTGTACTCGCATGTTCTGAAATCCTGACTTGTGAAATCCCAAAAATATAGAGTGTGGAGAAGTTATTACATTTTGGTATTTTGGCACCCGGGGTACCTAAGTGCCAGTCTCGAAAACCTGACCCGTGGAATCCCAATGGAGGAAAGCCCGAAATAGTGGAGCATGTTTGGAGTTTGGTATTTCGGAGTTTCAACTCCCAGGAAACCCAGGTGCGAGACCTCCTCTTGTCGCATATCCCGAAAACCCAATTTGCGAATTCCTGAAATGAATTAGCACATATAGATTCGGCATTTCGGTGTTTCGGTACCCAAAATACCCAAGGGCGAGTACCCTTGCACTCGCAAGTCCCAAAATCCTGACTTGCGAAATCCCAAAATAGTATAGTGTATTTAGAGTTCAGTGTTTCGGAGTTTCGGCTCCCGGGAAACCTAGGTGCGAGACCTCCTGTTCTCGCATATCGCGAAATCCCGATGGATGAGACCCCGAAATGACAATAGCATGGATGAGTTATGGTCTTTCGGTGTTTTGACACCCGGGATACCTATGAGTAAGATCCCTTGTACTCGCCAGTCGTGAAACGCCGAAGTATTAAACCCCGAAAAGGTATAGCGTGACTAGAATTTATTGTTTCGGTGTTTTGACACCCGAGATATCTAGAGGCAAATCTCTTCTACTCGCCAGTATAGAAATCTTGACTTGCGAAACCCCAAAATGTCATAGCATGTCTAGAGTTTGATGTTTCAGAGTTTCGACACCCGAGAAACCTAGATGCGAGACCTCCTATCTTTGCGTAGCCCGAAATCCCAACTTATGAAATCCCAAAATGATAGAGCGTGGATAGGCTATGATGTTTCATAGTTTCGGCTCCTGGGAAACCCAGGTGCGAAACCTTCCTATCCTCGCATATCGCAAAATCCTGATAGGCAAAATCCTAAAATGGATTAGCACACATGGTTTTGGTGTTTCGGCGTTTTGGTACCCGGGATCTCCAAAGGTCAGTTTTCCTTGTGCTCGCTACACACAAAATTCCTATGGATGAAACCCCAAAATGAGTTTGGCGGGTATAGGGTCTTCGGTGTTTCAGCACCCATGAAACCGAAGGGTAGGAGTCCCTCTCCTTCTTATACCATGAAAACCTGGTATGCGAAACCCTGAAAAGCGAATTGCCAAGCTTCAACCCGAGGCATTATTAATTGTGATGAACTATTGGTTCCCTTCAGGTTTCGGCACCTCGAAAGTCAGGGAACCAAGAATACATGCTTCGCGATTTCCCAAATCACAAAAGCTGAGAGCACCTCTCTGGTAAGGCTTGTGGTCATTGCCGATAATCATATAGGTACGGATAAGGGATGGTAGGATCTGCAACAAGCCCCATAGGAATTTGAGGATTTTGTTCCTCGGAGAAGAGAAGGAAAAGTCGAATTTTTTTTAGTTCCTGAAGTGGGTGTGTTACAAATTGGTATCAGAGTAAGGTTACAACACTTGGCCTACTTGGGCTCATGAACGAGTTGCGCAGGAGCTCCGTTTGAAACACTTCTAAAAGGAGTAACCCCCTGTCTTAACCTTTTTAATCAAAAGTCGAAGTTAAGAATGAAAACTCCTATTGTGCGTGTGTGCATGTGAAAAATATGAATTATGTACTGGTTCTAAATGGATATAACTATTGACAAACAACCAACATTTTTCTTTTGCACAAAAAGCGGAAGATCAACCGCGAGAAATTACAGACGTAGAGAATGGTGACTCACTATGAAGTGGGGGAGGGCTCCCACAATAGAGACGAAGAGTCTGATGAAAGGAGGGTGGTAGGGACCCCTCCATATCTAGCTGAGACTATGAGGAGCATCATGGTTGAGTTACAGAGCTGCAAGGCCGACAATGAAAGGATGATAAAAGAGAAAGAGAAACAAATAGAAATTAATGCAGTTTTACTGCAAAGCTTATCCGACATAAAAAGGAAATTGCAACATGAACCTGAGACACATAAACGTGGTCAGGTCAGTGGCCACATTGAGAGGAGGACCTCAAGAAAGGTTCACTTCAAAGATAAGGGACAAGCATCAGATGATTCTTCTGGAAAGGAAACTGGCAACTCGAAGGGATCCTCTAGCAGCAGAACTAGTTCTCATTCCCGAAGAAAACGAAAGAAGAAGAAACTTTCCAAGATTCATAATCTCAAAGAGTTTAAGAAGGACAAACCACCCTCCTTCGATGGTGAAATATAGAAGGGAGAGGAAGAAGAGGCCTGGTTGCTTGGACTAAAGAAGTATTTCAGAGTCCATGGCTTCTCACAAAATTTGAAGGCTCGAGTGAGCACCTTCAACTTGAATAGAAAGGCTTCCATTTGGTGGGAAGACCTTAAGAATGTGAAAGGGGTTTGTGAAGAGGACCTATCATGGGAACAGTTTGATAAATACTTCCATAAGAAGTATTTGTCGGAAAAATATTTCAACGAAAAGACTAAAGAATTGTATGAACTCAAACTGGGGCAACTCACTATAGAGGAATATGTCAACAGATTCCTCGAGTTGCTGAGGTATGTACCTTATATAAAATTAGAAAAGGCCAAGGTGTAAAGTTTCATCAGTGGACTAGCTAAGGACTATCAGAACAAAATTGAATTTGA
>CBVK0100683325.1:0-35696 GCA_900067695.1 Picea abies
TTTCCCTACACGACGCTCTTCCGATCTCACATACACCAAGCAAAGCCCGCAAAACAAACACCAAATAGGTATGAACTCGCAAAAACTATTGTAGGAGCGATGTGCGAGTAATATATAAACTTTTTTTCAGCCGAACTAATCTTTCGGCCGAAAGATAGTTTGGACGAAACATTATTTTGGCCGTAATATCTTTCGGCCGAAAATATGTTACCGGATGAAAAATATCTGTTCGACTAGAATTGTACATGGAAATCGAGGGCGTCATCAGGGTGTCGTTCGATTTGACATTCAAAGGTTTGGTCGAAAGAGTTTTCGGCTGAAAAAATAGTAATTTCCGTCGAAAAGAATATTAGTTTGGTTGGAAGAATGTTTTTTGGAGTTTTGGAGACCCGATTGTCATGAAAGTGTTACCAACCTTCATGAATTCACCCATTACAATTTATTATATTTATTATTATCATTTTTATGTTTGTTACATTTCCACCCTCTTAAGATTTTGCATTGTCCTCAAAGAAAGGGTAGTGATGGGTATTGTCAGAGGAATTGTTCGGACTCCCATTATGAATCTTCTTTTGGAAGGTTTTTCCATTTGATAAGTTATTCCTTTATGGTTATGGAACATAGCATTGTTTCCTTCATGGCAAGAATACCTTCTGGTTATAAAATAATATTTCCTTCGTCATCGAATTCAGGGATTTTTGTTTTGACTGGTTGAGCTTGCCCAAGCATTTTTTTGAGACATGAAACATGGAAGACATTGTGGATGCACCAATTTTCTGGAAACTCCAATCTATAAGCTACTTGGCTAATTTTTTTGTTAATTTGAAAGGGTCCATAGAATTTTGGGGTCAATTTGTTCTTCCCTTGTTTCTTAAGGTATAATTTTTTGTAGGGTTGGAGTCGTACTAACACCCAATGATGTTCTTCAAATTCTCTTTCTGACCTGTGTTCATCTACTAGTTGTTTCATTGGATTACGAGTTATTGCTAGGTTCTCTTTTAATAAATTTATGATTTTTTGTTCTTCCTTTAGCTTATTTCTTACTGCTTGGACCTTAGTATTTATTAGTGCAAACTCTTTCCATTTAGGTGGTTCATAACCATTTAAGGCTTGGAAATGAGCCATTTTAGCGGAGGTGTGATATGTAGAGTTATACCACCATTCGGCTAAGTGTAACCATTGAAACCATTTATTTTTCTTATTTGGCACAAAGCACCATAGGAACATTTCCAAGCATTTATTTACAATTTCTGTTTGTCCATCTGTTTATGGATGATAGGTGGAGCTCATATTAATAGATATTCCTGTAGCCATTCACTAGTGTGGGGTTGGCCTTGAGCTCCATATTAGGAATCTTAGAAACGTATTTACATTATTTAGAGACATGGTAATTTTTTTAAAGTAGCATCACCCCATGTTTAATAATAATAAGAATTTATTTAAATTTATATTTAAAAAAAATAAGTAATGGACTATTGACACTGACATGTTGAATTGAGAATTGAGTATTAAATATTTTGATTGTATTTAACATGCAATATAAAATATGGTAGTTCATTCCATCTAAGAAAGAGTTCTAAAAAGTAATTAATGTATTATTAACATGGAAATAGAAAAGAACATTCAATGGAAGTGACTTAATAAGAAGATAAGCAGTGACTTAATAAGCAGAAAAGTGCAACCTCTTTTTAGTTGAGATTTTTCCCTAAATTTAGTTGGGAATTTTAAGAGCATTTATAGTTCCACTTTATTAATCCCAACTTTGACCATGAATTTTTTTTTTTGTTTGTTAATTTGTGTGGGACCTGTTGGCTACGTGATTAACCTGTGGCTTGAGAAACCGCGACTCAGGGGCATCTAAGCCATCAAAATCACTCGGGGATCGCACCCGGCCTGAGCCACACCAACACTTAACATGGTTGGATTTTTTGTCCCTGCAGGTTTCGAACCGGTGACTTTAACATCACAGAGTGGCTTAACAACACACTCCAACAACACACTCCGTCCTACACCTCGGGGACACTTTGACCATGAAATTTTGTTCTCAATAGTTTTGGTCAATTTTAAGCTGATCCAAATTGAGAAAGTCAAGGTGCTCAAGGTTTTGGCTCATTTTAATCAGATCCAAATTGAGTAAATTAAGGTGCTCAAGGTTTTTGCCCATTTTAAAAGGATCTATATTCAATAAATAAAGGTGAAACTCCACTTTGTTAAAAGCAAGTAAACTCTTTGTAAAAATTAAATTTGTCCATTTATTAATTTACTTATTTTTCTTGGGAATACACAATTTTCTAATATTTTTTTATTCAAATTATATATTTAATTAAATTTTTTTATTCAAATTAAAATTAGGTTACGGTGAGTTATGCCCCTATGATAGGATATCTAGGTGCTCTACAATCTGGTATAAATTAAAGTTTATACATTAAAGTTTTTTATCCTCTGTATGATAAATTAGGGTTTAAGATGGAATGATGGGCCTACTCTGCTAGTTATATATTTAACTCTGCTTATACTTTCAGCACAGTTGCCTCACTTTCAAGTTTGTTAAGATCTGTGTTATATATTTAACTCTGCTTATACTTTCAGCACACTTTCCTCACTTTCAAGTTTGTTAAGATCTATGTAAAGCTTGGGTAAACTCGATAAGGAAATAGGTGTGTTTGAAGTTCTCTAATGGAGGTTATTCCGAATGATCTAGTTCGAAAGTGCTTGCTGAGAGTGCCATACAATTCACACCATATGCTGAAAGATGTCTGCAGAAGCTGGAAAGCTATGGTGAGTAGCCCTATGTTCTATACGGACAGAAAGATATATGGCATGCACGAACAACTGCTATGCATGATTCAGAGGGTTGATGGCGATGGGTTGATTGATAATTTCATCTTTGCAATTACGATATATGACCCTGTGAAGGGCACCTGGGAAACTCTACCTCCCATTGATGATATCCACATTGCTGGAATACCAGTATGGTGTGAGTGTGTTTCTCTAAACCGGAAGCTGGTTATCATAGGTGGATTCCACCAGTCCCCCATGAGTCTGAGGAAGAGTGTATACATTTATGATTTTGAGTCTGCCAGATGGAGCCACAGAGCTGACATGCCTACAGCTCGATCCGACTTTGCCTGCTATGTCTCTTTTTGCAACAGACTTGTCTATGTCGTTGGTGGGGTCAATGAGGATTTCCACCCTCTGGCGGGTGCAGAAGCTTATAACTTGGAGGAAGACAAGTGGGAAATTATGCCTCCTATGATCCAACCACACGGTCTAGGATGATAAATTGTGAAGGACAGAGAAATGCAGAGAGAAAAGAATAGTATATTAAAATGTATGAAGAAGTACAGAACTCAGAAGATCACACTTACAATGTAAGACGGTTGAGCTATATATGCTCAAGCAAGACAAAAATAGAAAGTACAACTGTCCAGTATAGCTGGCAGTGTATGGTCATAGTGTTGAGGGTACAATATATTTAACACTCCCTCTTAGACTCAATAGTTATAATTAGCAGCACTGACTATGCCTAAGTGTTGTCTCTGGAAGTCAAAAACTGACTTTCCTAGTGGCTTGGTGAAAATATCAGCAAGCTGATCTCTAGAACCACAAAATTGTAGTGCAATGTCCCCATTATTGACTAGCTCGTGTATGAAATGAAACTGAGTGTCAATGTGTTTACTTTTCTTGTGGAACACATGGTTCTTGGATAACGCAGTTGCTGATGTGTTGTCACAGAATATAGGAGTTGGATCCTTCTCTATTTGTGACATGTCTTTCAATAATCTTCTCAGCCATACTGCTTGACAAGAAGCTGAGGTAGCAGCTACATACTCTGCCTCTACAGAAGATATGGATACAATTGGTTGTTTCTTCGATGCCCATGAAATCAAGTTCGTGCCCAGTTGAAAAACATATCCGAATGTGCTTTTCCGGTCATCTAGGCTGCCTGCAAAGTCACTATCTGTGTAACCAAAGAGTTGATTACTATCAGATTTAGTGTACCATAAACTGAAATTGAGAGTTCCTACAACATATCTCAAAATTCGTTTTGCCATTTTCCAGTGTGAATCCTTGGGTGATTCCATGAATCTGGAAACAAGACTAGCTGCATACTTGATGTCAGGCCTAGTTGTTGTAAGATACAACAAATTGCCTACTAAAATTTTGTATAAAGTAGAATCCACTGTGGGACCTTCATCATTCTTGCTTAATTTTGTGCCTAAAGGTATGGGTGTTTCTGTTGGATTGCATCCTTCCATGCGAAACCTTTTGAGAATGTCTGTTGCATACTTTTGCTAACAGACAAAAATACCTTTGGTTGATTGATGAACCTCAATGCCTAAAAAATATTTCATGATGCCAAGATCTGTCATCTCAAATTCAGATTGCATGGCATGTTTGAAATGTGTTAGTTCTAGATTTCCTGTGTAAATCGTGTCATCAACATATAAACATACAATTAGTATTTTACCGTGCTGATCTATTTTGGTATAAAGTGTGGGTTCATTTTGACTTCTGCTGAAACCACTTTTGATTAGATAGGTGTCAATTCTGTTGTACCAAGCTCTTGGATCTTTCTTTAATCCATACAAGGCTTTCTTCAACCGATACACTTTGGCTGGGTGCTCTTGGACTTCAAAACCAGGTGGTTGATCGACATAAACTTCTTCTTCTAAAAATCCATTTAGAAATGCTGACTTGACATCCATCTGGTATACTTTCCATTTGTGCTATGCTGCTATGGCCAATAGAGTTCTTACAGTGTCTAATCTTGCTACTGGAGCAAAAGTTTCACCATAATCAGTACCTGGTTGTTGTGAGAATCCTTTGGCAACAAGTCTTTCCTTGTGCTTTTCAATCTACCCTTTTTCATTTACTTTGGTTTTGTACACCCACTTGACACCAATACTCTTTTTGTGTCTTGGCAAATCAACAAGATCCCATGTCTTGTTCTTCTCAATGGAGTCAATTTCTTGGTTCATGGCTTGAACCCAATGTGGCTCCTTAGCTGCTTCCTTAAAGGATGTGGGTTGACATGACATTAAAGCAAAAAGATTATGTTGCTCAAAGTCATCCAACTGTTGATGGATTTCTCTCAAACTTCGAGTTCTTTGATTCTGTGGTTCAGATAATGATTCTCTGCTAGAAGTTGAGTTATCCTGTGATTTTTCTGGTTGTCCTTGGACTTCCATTCTTGGAGGAATGGTTTGAGGTACTGGCTGTTCTAAATTTTCTGTGTTTTCAGAACTTGGTAGCAATGGATTTTGACTGTCCACTTGCTGGTTTTCTGAATCATCCTAGAATTGGTTTTCCAAAAATTTTACATCTCTGCTGAGAACTAATTTCTTGGTGATGGGATTGTAAATCCTATAAGCTTTAGAGGTTTCACTGTAGCCAGTGAAAATACATTTTTCACTTCTGTCATCAAGCTTCTTCCTTAATTCGGAAGGTACGTGTGCATATGCTATGCATCCAAATGTCCTTAGATGAGCTACATTGAGCTTTGTCCCACTCCAAGCTTCTTGGGGAACTTTCATCTGTAGACTGGTGGTTGGTGATCTGTTTAAAAGATAGACTGAGCATGCTACTGCTTCAGCCCAAAAAGTATTTGACAAGTGTTTTTCTTTAAGAACTGTTCTTGCCATATTCATGATGGTCTGATTTTTTCTTTCAGCCACTCCATTCTGCTATGGAGTATACCTTGTTGTTGCTTGCATGATGATGCCTTGAGACTTGTAGAAGTTTGCAAATTCTCTGGAGTTATATTCACCTCCTCCATCTGACCTGAGTACTTTGAGAAATTTACCACTCTGTTTTTCAGCTTCAGCCTTGAATTCTTTGAATTTTGTAAATGTTTCAGACTTGTGTCTGAGAAAATATATCCAAATTTTCCTGCTGAAATCATCAATAAACGTTAGAAAGTAAAAACCACCACCTATTGACTCTGTTTGCATTGGTCCACATAGGTTAGTTTGGACAAGTTCAAGATGTTGTTTGGCTTGATTGGAAGATTGTGGAAAACTGGTTCGCTTGTGTTTTCCAAGTATGCAAGACTCACATGGAGGAATTTTCTCTTTAAAAATAGGAAGAGCTTTGACCATGGAGTTTTTCTGAAGAAGACTTAGACTCTAAAAAGGTAGGTGTCCAAATATAGTATGCCAAACCATTGTTTCATTCATGGTTGTTGCATTCTGTGCATAAGGTTGACTCAGATTTGCAGTTCTGAGGGTGAGGGGAAACATCCTATTGAGAGTCATATAGATTTCAGAAATCAATTTTCTGCTGGGTTTTCTATCATAGATTTTGCAAGATATTCCCTCAAAAAGTACCTTATAACCTTTTTAAATGAGTTTTCCTACACTTAACAAGTTATGTTTTAAGTCTGGAACATGGTAGACGTTAGATATGTCTTTCTTTACATTCTGTTTAGTAAGAATAGGAACAGTTCCTCTTCCTTGAACTTTGACTAAATAGTCATTTCCAAGGGTAATATTAGATGAAATTGAAGAATCAATGTTGGCAAGTAATTCTCTATTACCTGTCATGTGATTGCTGCAACCACTGTCCAACAACCAGAGATCTTTAGGTTGTTGTTCAGTTTTTTGGCATGAGAGAAACATACCTCCTGAGTTTTCTCCCGTGTGATTTGTCACATGTGCTTTGCCTGAGAGCTGATCTGCCTGCTTCTTCCTGCATTCAGATTCATAGTGCCCATACTTTTTGCAATAAAAACATTGAATGTTGGATTTGTCATTCGACCTTCTCCCTCTGCCTCTTTGAGGCTGGAAATTCTGATGTTGATTGTATTGTTGATTTCTTTGACCTTGGAAGTTCTGAGTGGGATATTGTTGTCTATTTCCTCCATTGTTATGAGGGTTACCCTGCGTGTTCCCTCTTCCTCTACTTCTTCCTCTGCCTTTCCCTCTTTTGAATGAGAATTGAGATTGGAAGGCATTTGAGATTGACTCATCTGTGAGATGTAGTCTCGTCTCATGTGTCACCAGAGAACCAATTAGTTCATCTGTTGAAAATCTTGACAAATCCTTGGATTCAAGGATGGTTGTTACAACCATTTCAAATTTCCTTGGTAAACTTCTGAGAATTTTCTCAACAATTCATTGATCAGTGATGGTTTCACCAATGAGTCTGATCTGGTTCACGATGCCCATAACTCTGGTCATGAACTAATCTACAGTTTCGGACTCTGTCATCCTGAGAGTCTCGAATTGTGTCCACAAGGACTGCAGTTTAACTGTTTTTACCCTGTCATTTCCTTGGTAGGATGTTTTGAGGATGTCCCAGGCCTGTTTGGAAGTACCAGCGCCTGTGATTTTCAAAAAAATCCAATCATCCACAGAATTCTGAATCCAGAATTTCGCTTTGTTTTCTTTTGTCCTCAGAGTTGCCTGAGCAATTCTCTGCGCATTTGTCATGGCAGTGAGGGCGGCTGGATCTGGTTCCACATAGCCAAGATCCACCAGTTCCCAGCACTCTTGTGCTTGTAGGAATGACCTCATTCGAAGAGACCAGAATTCGTAATTCTTACCCAAAAGAATTGGACTCTGAGTTGGGTCGAGATTGCTAGTCGACGCCATTTTTAAAAAAAGATTAAAAAATAGAGGGAAAAAAAAATTCGTATTTACCTCCAATCTCAGAGATTGCCGATTCGTCGATGGCCGATAGGAGCTTATCAGGCTTTAGATGGCCCTTGGTCTCCTTGCAATGTGACCACGCGCCTTGTGTAAGCGCTACGGGCTTTTCCCATTCCTTTGGCTTTCAAATCGCTGAAATGCAAAAAATAGCCTTTCAACTTTTCAACGGTCCAGATCGTGCATTGATCGGACAGTCCAGATCGTATCGGGATATCACGAATCAGGATTTCCCAATTTTTTATGTCGAGGTTCTTTGCCTCCTCGATTTCGCGATCGGCGATATTCTGATGGCGTGCTTCCTTTCAAGACTTTTCTCGATTTTGTTGATTGCTGCCACGTGTCCCAACAGACGGACGGTCGTGATCTCGCCTCGCGATTTCACGATATGATGTGTCCCAGACCTCTTGTCTCCAGGATCCGCGAAATGTCCAATCCCGAAAAACCGATGAACTCCCTTATCAGGACTTTTCCCGAAAGCCTCGATCTCTGCCACGCATCCTGAGCAGATGGACGGCTAGATTTTCATCGGGGATTTCAATGGAAAGAAACCCGATCACTTGTTCTCAGGTTTCGTGATTTTTCGAATCCCGATGTACCGATGGCGCTTTCCTCTTTGGGACTTTTTCCGAGTTGCTGGATTTGCGCCACGCGTCCAGGATAGATGGATGGTCTTGATGTGTCCTCAGGATATCACGACTTGCGATGATCCAAACCTCTGTCAACGTGAAACCCCGAATGTCGATACGCTGATGGTGCCCTTGATGTCCGCCACGTGTCCGGTCAAAAATGGACGGTTGAGATCTTATCGGGATTTCGCGTATCGCGATTTCGCGAGTTGCGATGTCAAATTTCTTTGACAACTTGAAACCCCGAACTCCGAAATGCCGACGAGCGCTAAGATGTTCGCCACATGTCCTAACAAACGGACGACAGAGATCTTATCGCTATATCGTGTATCGCGATTTTGCAAATTGCGATGTCAAGTTTCATTGACAACTTGAAACCCCGAATGTCGATATGTTGATGGGCTAATCTGCTGCCACCTATCCTGTGAGATGGACAGCTGTGATCATTTCGGGATTTCGCGATTTTGCGTATTGGAGTTTTTGGAGAGAGGATTCTTTCGCTCCTCCAACTCCCGATTCCCGATTGTACGATGGGATAGGATCTCGCCATGTGTCTCTTGATTGAACGGTCAAGGTGACGTCGGGATTTCGCATGTGAAAAAACCTCCTGTGCGCTCCACATGACTAATCGTTGTGCAACTTCTTGTTGATCTAATGGCTGTCAGGCCTGTGTTCAAGATCTGACGGCTGAAATTCTTTCGCCTGTTCCGCGCTTTTTTGTTCCCTTCTGAACTGGTTTTCCGCCTCGAATTCATACGCAAGATGAATCTTATGGCCTCACTGGTTGTTCCTTGCGTGTTTGAGGCGGTCTTTGACGAATTTGACAGAATTCCTCCTATGGAAGAAAAGATTTGTGAATCTTTCAAAAATTTGAAAGAAGTTCACGAATTCTTCGTTATCTACTACAATCTTTGACAGATTTGAGCGATTTCTTGAAATCTTTAAACGATTCTTCCTTTCTCATGAATCTTTAACAATTTTGAGCGTTTTCTTCGAGTTCTTTAAGCAAACTTCCGTTCTGCAACTCTGCTGCGTCAATCTTTGACGGTTCTTTGAAAAACTGTACAGGTTTCTTTAAAGTTTCTTCTCCTGCTATCTCTGCTTCCTCCGCAAGCTTCTTACGGCAATCTTTAAAGAGTATTGCAGACAGCTTTCCAAACCTTGTGAAAAGTCTGTGACGCATGCTCTCAAGATCCGTGAGGCTCTACGCTGTGAGGATCGAGTTGCTCTCCCGACTGTGTGAAGAGGCTTACTGCTGAAGCTCTGATACCATGATAAATTGTGAAGGACAGAGAAATGCAGAGAGAAAAGAATAGTATATTCAAATGTATGAAGAAGTACAGAACTCAGAAGATCACACTTACAATGTAAGATGGTTGAGCTATATATGCTCAAGCAAGACAAAAATAGAAAGTACAACTATCCAGTATAGCTGGCAGTGTACGGTCATACTGTTGAGGGTACAATATATTTAACACAGGATGCCATGGTGTTTTCATGGAAGGTAAATTCATGGTGTTAAGTGGAGGCAAAATTAACCTAAGCGCTGAAGTTTTTGATCCGAGAGCGGGAACGTGGAGAAGGTGGGAAGACACGTTGGAATTCAGGGGAGATCCATGGGGAAGTTTTTTGGCTGCTTCTTCTTGTGGGGAATTGTACGGTTTCAATGAAGAAATAGTGAAGAAGTATGATGGCGAGAAAATCCTTTGGGATGTTGTGGCCTCTCTTCCACAATCTCTTTCGCATTTTATATGCACTACACAATGGCGCGACTGGATTTTTGTAGCGGATTTGCCAAATACGATAAACACGTCTCTTATCTGTTCCATCCGTCAAGTGGGCAGTCGATTAAAGTTAACGGCGGTGATGGGGGAAACTACGAGGGAGTGATCGTATCTGCAGCAACAGTTGAGATTTAAATAGACTAGTCAGATAAAAGCAATGTGTTTTTGCATTAAGTTGCGAGTTTTTATTATTTTTTAGTCTAAAAGTTTTATTTTTTTTTGTTGTTTTCTGGTGACTTACTTCAAATATGGTGAGGAATGGTTGGATCTGTAGATTTGAGTGGCTAAGTTTATATAATCCCAATGTTTCAAAGGGTTTTTCAGCACACTGAATTTATTTATGCATTCAGAAATACAATTTAAACAACAAAAATTAGTTATTTTGTCCAGATATACATTTCCTAATTTGGACCAAAATCCAAAAGATAGAAAGTTTAGCCAACACCCTTTCTTAATTGTGTAGTCAATGATTCTACTTTTTGTGTTGAATGACTTATATTATTAAGAAATAACAAAGTATTTTTTATTATTTGAAATTAGAATTTAAAATTGTTTATATTGAGCATTATTAACAACTTAGAGTGTAGTTATAAGTTGTGGGTTTCTACTACTTTCTTAGTATAGTCTAAACTATCTACCTTTTGACTATTTTTTGGTGATTGTTTCCGTTTCATTTTGCCCAAATCCGGTGAGGAATGATTGGATCTGTACATTTGAGTGGCTAAGTTTGTATAATCCGAGTGCCGGAGGAGATTTTTAGCACACTGAATCTATTTATGCATTCAGAAATGCAATTTAAACAACAAAAAATAGACAGAAAGTTTAGCCAACGCCCTTTCTTAATTCTGTAGTCAATGATTAATACTTTTTCTGTTGAATGATGTATATTCTTAAGAAATAAGAAAGTATTTTTTATTATCTGACATTAGAATTTAAAATTGCTTATATTGAGAGTTATTAACAAATTAGAGTGTAGTTATAAGTTGTGGTTTCTACTACTTTCTTAGTGTAGTCTAAACTATCTACTTTTTGACTGTTTTCTGGTGATTTTTTTCAGTTTCATTTTGCCCAAATCCGGTGAGGAATGGTTGGATCTGTAGATTTGAGTGACTAAGTTTGTACAATCTGAGTGCCTCAGGGGTTTTTCAGCACACTGAATCTATTTATGCATTCAAAAATGTAATTTAAACAACAAAAAATAGTTATTTTCTCAATATTTACATTGTCATCTTTCGACCAAAATCCAATAGACAGAAAGTTTAGCCAACACCCTTTCTTAACTCTTAGTCAATGATTAATACTTTTTGTGTTGAATGGTGTATATTATTAAGAAATAGCAAAGTATTTTTTATTATCTGAAATTAGAATTTAAATTTGTTTATATTGAGCATTATTAACAACTTATAGTGTAGTTATAAGTTGTGGGTTTCTACTACTTTCTTAGTGTAGTCTAAACTATCTATTTTTTGGTTGTTTTTTGGCCATTATTTTTTTTATTATTTTTTGTGAGGAATGGTTGGATCTGTAGATTTGAGTGGTTAAGTTTGTATAATCTGAGTGCCTCATGGGTTTTTCAACACATTGAATCTATTTATGCATTCATAAATGCAATGTAAATAACAAAAAATGGCTATTTTGTACAAATTTACATTGTCTAATTCTAACAAAAAAAAAACTCAAAAATATAATTTTTAGCCAACTCATTTTCTTATTTATGTAGTCAATTATTAATACTTTATGTTGAATAGTGTATATTATTAAGAAATAACAAAGTATTTTTTATTATCTGAAATTAGAATTTAAAATTATTTATATTGAGATTAAAACTGAAAATTTTAATTTAATTTATTAATTAAAAAAATGGAAGAAAATCTATGATGGCAAGATTAAGAAACTAATTCCCAAATTAATTGATTACTCGTTATTTTATAAAATTGAATAAATTAAAATTTATGAAAATAAAATAATTCTTTTAAACTTTTATATTTATTATTGTAAGTTTAGTTTAATTTTTAATTTAATTAGTTCAAATTATTTTAGCTAGAATAGGTTGGGTTTTACTAAAATTATATGATTATTATTTTATAGCTATGTCTTTGAGAGATGTTCATTTTAATTGAAAATATTAGTTTTAATTTTAAATGAATATTGGATTTTTTAATTTTAATATTATTATTATTTGATAATTTAAATTTTTGTGGTGAGTATTTTTTTTTTCAGAAATTATTTAAAGAACCACAGTATTATCAACTTTCTTATTATTAAAATTTTATTAAAACCTAGGGTTTCACATACTCGACTTTAGGTTTCTTCCCCTCCACTTCATTTTTTATTATTTATTAGGGTTTTTATCTTGTTATTTTCCTCAGGCTTTTATGTCGTGAAGATGGACCATGTTGTGTATCCGAACTGCTTATTATTAAAATATCATTAAAACCTGGGGCTTCACATAACAAACGTTAGGTTTCCTCCGCTCTGCTTTATTTTTTTATTATTTATTAGGGTTCTTCTCTTGTTCTTTATTTTTTATTATTTATTAGGGTTTTCTCTTGTAATTTTTCTCAGGATTTTATGTCTTGAAGATGGATCTTGTTGTGGATCTTAAAAGTCAACAATCAATTGAGAATAATGTGGTTCTTCAGATAATTTATGAAAAACATTATTATTATTGTTTAATTTAAAATCTATATGTTAATTTTAATTGAATAATTTATTATTGGCCAGAATCTCGCCATGTAAATATGGACAAAATCACTATTTTATGTTGTTTAAGATGCATTTTTAAATGCATAAATGGATTCGACATGCTGAAAACCTGGGGCACTCTCATTATACAAAGTCAAATCTGCAGAACCAACCATTCCTCACTGGATATCAGACAGTGAATCTATCAAGTACCCATATAGATTGAAAAACTTGAGGAAAAGTTTTCCATATTTGATCCCTCTCAGATAGATCAGTAGTTAAAATGGATCTACGTGTTTCTCTATATATAACTTTCTTAATTTGTTGTTCAACCAGGAACCCTTTAAAAACGTTTTACAAATACCTATTACTATTATAAGCTATCATTTCCTCTTTAAATAAGGATATAATCTATTTTTGTTCTTAATATTTTATTTTGCTAATAATCTACATATAGAAACAAGGTTCAAAAGTTACACTTTGTAGGAGAAAAATGTCTTCTTGTTTTACATAAAAGTTAATACATGTGATAATTTTGATAGCTTTGAATTCTAATTACTGTTTGTTTTCTTCCAGCCATTGTTATTCTCATATTTTGAATATATAAGATATGCAAAAGAGTATAATGGAATACTTTGACATTCAAAATATCATTATCATATAAACTAAAAACTGACGAGTAAATTTGAAAATATCATTATCATATAAACTAAAAACTGACGAGTAAAGTTGAAGAAAATTAAGTTGGCATATGCTACAACACGAGAATATTTGTCAATATTTTTGTCAACGGAAAAGTTTTGCATAGTTTATCATAAGATCTAGTTTAACTAATCTATGTAGTTATCTGAATCTTCGGAATACCCATTTGACAACTAACTACATGTACTCGTCAACGCCAATTCATGTACTTGTCAACACCAATTCTCAGTAATTTTATGCTCAGTACCTATCAGAAACTTATCATGGCACTTCTTGCAACACCAGTTCTTAGTAATTTTTATGCTCAGTACTTATCATAAACTTATCATGGCACTGCTTGCACATAGAGAAGACAAATTTAGATTTTATGGACATCCATATGCTTAGTACCTATCATAGACATATGGGCATCCATATGCTCAGTACCTATCATGGGACTGCTTGCACAGAGAGATGAGTGATTGCACAGAGAGAGGACAACTTTTATGGACATCCATATAATTCATTTTGAGGTCAAGAAAAACACTAATGTGAATTCAAAGTGAGTGACTTATTCTCTTGTTTACTATAAATTACTAAAGTAGATTTGTATTTTTTATACTCTAAAGTCTATTTATATTCTTTTAACATTTTAATGTAAATAATTTTTTATTACTTTTTAATGTATCTTAAGGAAAATCATCACTAACTATGAGTTGTGAGTGACTGTAAACTTTCTTATGTAGGAGGAAGATTTGTTCGAAGACCAAAATTTTTGTTTTAAAGATCATATAAGAAAGAAATACAAAAGAGATATTTAGTGACATCATGTACTTTTTAATAGCATGTACCTTAACCACATACATAAAAACAAGTGAAGATTCTTATACCAATACCAAAATTGCATTAGCCTATGTTCCTAAAACTCATGTTGCAGGGGAAGTGGTGGAGCATTACTCATTAAAATTACTTAAAACATATTTATAATAGCAATACAATTATACAAAAACAAAAAAATAATGACAACCTCTTGTTACAATATAAGGGAACAAAATTCTTTGAAATAAATGGCCAACCAATTATTATTTATTCTATAAAGTAAAATTGTTATTAAAATTGAAAGGAGATGTGTTAAATAAAAAAATGTCTATATAGGTGTGAAGTTAACATTAACTTCTGAAATTAGAATGTTGTATGCTAAATTATTTATGAAAATTATAATAATTATATAAAAGAAAGATAAAATTAATGATTAGTTTTAACTGCCAATGTTGAAGAATGCGTAGCTGCTAAAAAAAATATTATTATGTTGTACTTGTAAATTCGGCCCCATTGTGGCCTTTATTGTAAAATAAAATCAAACTATCAAGTCGGCCCCTATTCTGGAAAATGTAAAATGTAATTAACTGACAATTGCCAAGTTGGAATTGGTAGTTAAAACGGAAAGGCATTTGTGTATAAATAGAGAGGATAGATGCCTCTTTTATACACTCATCTCACTCAAGCACAAGAGAGAGAAAAGGTGCACAAGTTTTGGAGAGAGAGGGAGACGCCGCAAATGTCTATTTCTTTTTTGTCTTGGGATTGTTCTTGGTTGAAGAATCTATTTAGAATAAGTTGTTGGGTTTTATTCCCCTAGATGGTTTCCAAGGATAATGTTTGTGTCTATCTTGTTTCTGTGATTGTCTCTATTTCAGTGATCTTGTATATGCATTTAATGTCCTAAATAATTGTAATAAGAAAAGATGAATTGTAACTGTTAGGTGCATAAGTAAATTTTCAACATGGTATGAGAGTGGGTCTGAAAGAGACCAATTCATAGTTTAAGAATTCTTTCCTAGCCTCAGCGCACCCTCTCCAAGATCTAGTTTTTAGTGTTGGAGCTACTGCAAAGTTATGGTTATTTCCTAAACCCTAAGAGTGATGTTTTACCTATTTTTGGAGGATGTTGGTAAATCTAAGATCACCTAGGAGCTCTTGTAGGCAAGGCGCATCACTTCCCTAAACAATAATTCAAAAATTCAAAATTTGAAAAATTAGGATTTCCTCTTAAACTATAGATCTCGATGTTTGGTTGCAACTGTTGCAGTCCCTGTGAAAGAAATTTATCTTGGTTCAAAAAAAATATCTTGTAAGGTCTAGATCCATATCTTGAAAAGTTATTTGTTGTTTTCTTGTTCTGGGCAGGACGACTACCAGTTTCAGGCTCGATGGAAATCTCGAAGGAGCCAATGACCTCCAAGTGTGGAAATACATTCCGGAAGAGATGATCTCATAAGATATAAATATCCAGAGGGAGAAAATTATAATGAACCATATCATTTAATTTCATTCGGGACTGTCACTCATGGTAGTGACATTTGTCTCATTGATAGTGATGCTTCTAAGTACATAACATGATACTTGTACTCTCTGTCAAACTTGATCAAGAAGGACTAGCCTCATAAGGTGAAGCTTGGAGATGATTATCAATATCCTATGAAAGGAATAACAAAAGCTTCTTTCAACTTAGATTATAGAAAATTGATGAAGATAAAAGATGTTTTATTCATACCTGGGTTGAGGAAGAACCTCCTCTCTATTTCATCTTTAGAAGAGAAGGGTTTCATAATTTCATTCGTCGATGAAGAAGTTCTAATGTGGCCAAAAGGAAAATATTTCAATGATGCAATTGTGATTGGTGTCCAAGAGGGAGGCTTATACAAATTGAAAGGACACTCGGAGACAACCGTGGTTCACAATATCGTAATCCCAAGTGAGTTGTGGCACAAAAGACTTTCTCATCTACACTATAGGGAATTATTTATCATTATCAAGATTGTGATAGGAATTCTGAAGATCCAGGTGAACCACGAGGGCATAAGCAAGGGATGTGCAGAAGGCAAGAGCATGGAGAGCTCATTTCCAAGTAGTAAACGCAAGGCCAAAGGTGTATTGGACATTATACACTAAGACATATGTGGACCTATGTCCACATCTTCATCCAATGGGTATGTATACTATGTCTCCTTCATTGATGATTTTTCATGCAAAGCTTGGATTTATTTCTTGAATTCAAAAGGTGAAGTGCTTAGAAAATTTAAGGAATTGAAGACCCTCATAGAAAATATTTCTGAAAAGAATATTAAAGTCTTGAGGTCTAACAATGGTGGCGAATTCACATCAGATGAATTCAAGGCATTCTTTGGGAAAGATGGGATTAAGAGGGATACCTTCTTGATGATTTTGGGATTTACCAAGAGTAAAGCAGATCCCAACCTTTAATACAAGGTTGAGGATGGAGAATATGACTTGTTTATGAAAGGAAAATAGAATCTCATCGTTGAAAGAAAGAGGAATCTTGCCTCATAATTCAAAATGAAATATCTAGGAATAATGCACTACCTCCTAGGTCTAGAGGTATGGCAAAGACAAAATGAGATTTTCATAAACCAAGGAAAATATGTAGTAGATATTCTGAAGAGGTTCAATATGATGTATTGCAAGGCCATGCCTATGCCCATGGTGACAAAGCTGAATATTCTAAGTGATACATCTTCAGAAACAATGGATTTTGCCTTGTATAGACAGATGATTGAATCACTGATGTATTTGAAAAACACAAGACTAGATACATGTTTTTTGGTGAACACCTTGAGTCAGTGTATCGTTGATCTGAGACATGTTCATCTAGTTGTAGAAAAACACATATTGAGATACCTAAAGGTTACAATTGATTATACTCTCAGATATGTCTCATATCGTGAGACAATCCTACATGGCTATGCCGATTCAGATTGGGTCGGTAGTGTAGTAGATAGAAAAAGTACATTGGGTGTTGCTTCAGTCTAGGATCACCTATGATTCCATGGTTCATCAGGAAGAAAACTGATATGGCACTCAGTACGCTCACAACATAATATAATGCAGCATGCTCATCTAGCAAATAGTTAGCGTGACCTAGAAAGTTGTTTGCAGGGCTATTTGATATTGAATTAAAGGTGAATTGCATTGTATGTGATAACCAAAGTTGTATAAAGTTCTGAGAGAACCCTATGTTTCATGACAAGTAAAAACACATTGAGATCAAGTACCACTATGTCTAGGACATGGTAAATAAGGGAGCAGTAAATATATAGTATATTTACATCGACAGATAGGTGGAAGATGTATTATCCAAGCCCCCATCGAGAGTCAATTTTGAGTATTTTAGAGACAAGCTTGTAGTGGTCTAGAAAGACTTCTCCACTAGTGAGAAGTGATTGTTTACTCCAGTAGTGAGATGTGATCCCCAATAAAGGGAATTGATGAGATCCCTAGTAGCAGAAGCTACTCAAACGTAGGTTTGTACTCCAATGCATGCTGGTATGCTACCCCAGTACACGTTGTTACCCCAACACATGCTCATATGCTACCTGAGTGTATGTTTTTACTCCAATGCAGACTCACATGCTACCCAAGCCTAGTTTGGTACTTCAACGTAGGCTAGTATGCTACCTTAGTGCAGGTTGGTAATCTAACATAGGCTGGTATGCTACCCTAGCGCAGGTTGGTACCCCAACACAGGCTGGTCTACTACCCCAACATAGGTTGGCACCCCAATGCAGGTTGGTATTCTACCCCAATGCAGGTCGGTACACCAACGTAGGCTGGTATACTACCCCAACGTAGGTTGATACTCCAACACATGCTGGTATGATACCCCAACATAGGTTGGTACTCCAATGTAGGATGGTATGCTACCCCAACATAGGTTGGTACTCCAACAAAGGATGGTATGCTACCCCAGCACAGGTTGGTACTGCAACACAGGTTGGTATGTTACCCCAGTACGAAAGGCTGGTGAAAGTGCATAACTTCTTATGATATATAGATTCACGAAAATAAACAAGACAATGGCCGAAGTGTATAGACATGCAAAAACAAATTATTCTCGAAGAATACCTTCCTAGATAAGAGGGAGTGTTGAAGAATGTGTGGTTGCGGAAGATATTTTCCTATTGTATTTGATCATGCAAAAACCATAAAAATAATATTATTATGTTGTACTTGTAAATTTGGCTCCATTGTGTCATTTATTGTAAAATAAAGTCAAACTCTCAAGTCAGCCCCTATTTTGGCAAATGTAAATTCTAATAAAGTGAAAATTGTCAAGTCAGCTCTCAAATGTAAATTATATAAAGTGACAATTTTCTTTGTGACAAGAATACCTTCTGGTTATAAAATAATATTTCCTTCGTCATCGTATTCAACTATTTTTGTTTGCACTAGTTGAGCTTGCCCAAGCATTTATTTGAGACATGAAATGTGGAAGACTTTGTGGATGCAACAATTTTATGGAAACTCCAATCTATAAGCTACTTGGCTAATGTTTTTGTTAATTTGAAAGGGCACATAGATTTTTTGGGCCAATTTGTTCTTCCCTTGTTGCTTAAGGGATAATTGTTTGTAGGGTTAGAGTCGTACAAACACTCAATGATGTTCTTCAAATCTCTCTATGGCTAGAGTAAACCACAAAATATGGAAATGAATGCAGAAATAAACTCTATTCTCAAGTATGCTATGCAAACAAATATGCAAGAAAGAGGAGATAAAAGGCCTACCTCGTCCACCGTTGAGAACTTGACCCAAAGCAATATACCCTCAAATAGTCCTCAACAATCAAGCACATCAAGAATATGGTGATAATAAATTATGTTAGCACATTCAATAACATAATCTATTAATAAAAATGACAAATACGCCCATGGAATAATAATTCAAATATTTGCAAGATATCAATTGGAAGAGAAAAGAGTATTTCTATTAATATATGATCAACAGGAGTTAAAATGTTACAGACTTCCGTGTCGGCATGGTTCAAAACCGAGAAAATAAGTTCCTTCCAGCTGGGCCTCCACCACTTCAATCCTCCACTGAAGGCAAGCTCATAGAAGAGAGACAATGAAGTTCTCAATCAAATAAGGGAAGATCTTGGGGGCTGAACACTGTGTTAAGATTTAAAGGACAAAGGGATGCAGACTCAATATGAAGTAAATAGAATTGGCCCATTTATAGCCTTCAAATGGAACTGAAGGGCCGATTTGGAACATTTCCAGTATATGGAATGCCAAGGATCATAGATATCCTATCGTGACATGGAAACCCGACATTAATTTTCATTGGGTGACATTTTATGTGATGGAAACATGGATATACTTTCTTTGTTAGATAAGACTCTACTTAGAAGGAGTGCTTTTCATCCCTAAGGATGGAATTATGACCTAGATATCATATGGTATATTTGATTATTTCATTTAGGCTTGGAGTTGGCTCTAGCACACCCAAGTTGAAACATTATTCATGTGGGGAGAGTGGACTTAGTGGAGTATATGGTTTAGTAAGATATAAATATTCTTTTGAGAACCTTTATATTTGGAAAATTTCTTGTGGATATCATCATCATGGAGCTTGAAATGTGTACCTTTGGAGTGTATTGTTCCACATGTGTGAGCCTACATGTGATTATCATAGGTTTCTTGTAAGGGAATTGGACCACATATATATTGTTTGCTTCCCTTACTAATCATATATATGGATAAAGGAGATATTCCTTCATTGGTTCATTCATTTTCATTCATTATTGTGTAGAGATGTGACAAAGAGAAACTCATTGCTTCTCCTCTCTCTCTTGGATATTCATATGTATTGTTTGAGTCAATACAATTTTATTGAGCTTATTGGAGCATATTGAAGACTAGAGTTAGTGTTTCATCCCTTGGATATTTGGAGATCAAGGTTTTTATGTGAAACCCTAGGTTGTACATGTTTAAGTGAATAAGATAAGGATATGTATTACCTTAGAGGCCATGCTTCTATGATGCATTATTGTTTGATCTCCTTGATGTGAGATAGGGTTTTCTTGGTTTTACCTAGAAAGGGTTTGCATACATAGAATATTGTACTATCCTTGTGACAAGCCTATGGTATGTAATTCACATTCATCTTTATGTATAGTAGTGAAGTTTCTAGTTTTATAATACTTGGGTGACTTCATGGTTCATAATTTCTAGCACTAGTATATTTATTTCTAATTCGACATATGTTAAGGGTGAATATGTTAAGTGATTTAATATTATAATTGAAGAATAAAAATGAAATGTTTTTATGTTTTTTACAACTCTCATAAGTGTTTATAGATCTGTTATGGATGATAATATTGTCCTAGAGGGATAAATATTATTGGAGAACATTGTTATATTTTCTCTTGAATTACCCAGTGGCTTGGTGTTGTTAAGGGTTGAAATATTTTTTCATTTCCACTATTTTTTTATTTATTTGATAATACTTATAGGGATAAAAAATCATAGGGTTAATATACCATAAACCTTTAGTTAATAATTGAAATTTTCAAACTCTAACCTGAGCCAAAATTTCCACATCTAGATAGTTGGTAGTTGAAAAGGAGGTTGACTAAGAGGTCGACTAAGGAGTCAAATATGAGATCAATTGGGTGGTTGAATAATCAGTTAATTGGTCATATAGTTAGAATACAATAATTGACTAGTCCATTGAATAGGGTATAAATTAAGGAGTTCATTATGTACTCTAATCAATCTATGTCTAATTAGTATTCCTCACTTCAAATGATTTGGTTACATATTGGTGCTATATAATATGTACTTATCATTTTATCTATGATATGGTGATCAACATGTTGTGTACGTAAATATTTTTATTTATTACACTTGTTTGTATGTTGAGATATGATCGATTGTGCTTAAGTGATGGAGACATATTTCTATACACAACCTATATCTTGGAAAACAAGCTATTTGATCTACCTAGTCCTCTAATTCTTCAACATTCACCATTTAATCCTCCATTAGTTCAATTTCATCTTAAATTCATTCTCTCACCTATGAAGTTGGCACTAGTCAAAATATAAATCCATCCACCCCCCTACATAATGAGATGGTTCCAATAGATCCTTAATAGCACACATATCATTCATTTTGATAAATATATCCTAGATGCCATAAGTACCCTCGATGTTACTTGGGATTATTTGAAACATGGATCATATTTACTTTTAAGGATCAATATCATTATATCCAACCAATACATTTTCAATGTCAAATGTTTCACTATACTTGGGACAATTTGCAACATTGATCATATTTACTTTTAAGGATCAATATCATTATATCTAACCAATAAATTTTCAAGGTCAAAGATTTCACTATTCATGGACACATGTATTTGTGAAAACACCCTATTCATGCACTAGGTTCATTTAAGAAGGTGATATTTCCAAAACCAACACCATAGAAATTTCCACCAAACCAAGTGTTAGAAAAATATTTTTCTTGGAGTAGCATGCACCCGTAAGAAAGTTGTTGCTTACAAATCCTAATTTCAAGAATTATGTGATGTGTTTTCATGGTTGTAAATGGAAATATTTGTAACATCCCACTTTTTGCATGCACTGAGTGAACTTATTCTTGAGGACACTTGCTTGCAAGTGATCCAGATTATTATACTATTGGTTGTTTGATTATGATTATGAGGCATTCTAGATATGATCATATATTATTTCATGTATTTACATAAACATGTTCTATTGAATTGATTCCATTGAGTGTGCAGGACTATGGACCTCGAGGATGTAGAGGCATCGATGAAACCCCTTGGACTGTAGATTGAGTTAGGGAGTGGACTATTGGGGTTTGATTATTGTTGATATGACATATGCACATCTCATTAGATGTTATGATGACTTATTTTTATTTCTTACATGATTCGTTGATGATGCAGGCTGACGATAGCTTGCCGACCAGACTCACATGTGTAGTATAGAGGTCACACACAACAACCAGAGATGTTGAGGGAGAGGTGTGGACAACAACCTTGCCACAACCTAGTAGCACTCTCGTCGTGGCTCAAATTGTAGGTTAATGATTACCTAGTTCAAGAATACTGACGATTCCATGAGGGAAGACTGCGATAGTCGCTCACGATGATTCTAAGGGGCACGCAACAAGGTAGGGGCCTTATTCCTTAGAGTCCCTTAGTCTCCCACAATATCACCTAGTATATTATTGACTCTAGGGGTTTTTTATGTCTACCAGGTCATTCCAGAGGTGGGTGGCACCCTTGGAGCATATAGTGCATCCTGAAGGGCACGTCGCACAAGAAAACACAAGGAGGTGGGTGGCACCCTTGGATCATGTAGTGCATCCTGAAGGGCATGTCGTCCAAGGGGAAGAGGATGAGGCAAGTGGAACCCTTGGAGCACCTAGTGCATCCTGAAGGGCACGTCACATTGTTAACTAATAAGTGAATAAACCTATATGGCCTTAGAACGAACAATGTGATAAGAAAGATTTAAATAAACTTCCCCAATAAAATGTCGCCCAACCTCGAAAATTAAAATCTAGGTCTAAGTGATACTTGTGGTAAATAAAATAAAATAATATTAATCATCATTAGTGACGAAAAGGGGGTAAGAAATTCAAATAAATTATTAAAATCAAATTATATTGAGGGATTAAAACTTACAAAGGGAAATGATTGTTTTGTTACATATGCTAATTAAAATTTATTAATTAAAAAGAAAAAGGGGAAAAAGGTAATTTTCTACACTTGCTAATATGAGTTTTAGATAAAAAGGGAAAAGGGGGAAACTTAAAAAGAATTGGGAAATTAATGGAGAAAGAGGGAAACTTAAAAAGAATTGGGAAACTAAGGAGAAAAGGGGGAAACATAAAGAAAAAGGGACACATAAGAAAAAAAGAAGAATGACTAACTTAGTAAGGAATATTGACTTTAAGAACTTTCTAAATTGAACTCAACTAGGAATTTAGTAAGGGTGTAAGTCATTAAAATGTGTAAGGGAATATGGGAACACCTAGGAGCGATTCTAGGAATGATTTTAGGTGGGTGAGGGAAATAGGATTAAATAATTAATTAATAAAATTAATTTCTGGTGCAACTAAGAGGATGGGTGACATGTGTACGGGGGAGGATTTTTCTGAATTAATTTATCAAAAATTAAATTAAATGTGAATTTGGGAAATAAATCACTCAGAAAATCTTTATAAAGGATGGAGGAGGAGGATTATGGATCTTTTCTTGATGCGTAACGTTACGATGCATCATTTTTGACTTGGTTGACTTATCTTGTGGGAGTTGGGATACCCAGCTCAGTGATGAGTGGTAGCTCGGCCTTGCGAGCCGAGCTAGGAGCTAGTTGTTCTTTGGTTAGTGTGTGTGGCCCCTTTGCAGCTCGGGGGATAAGGGGGAAGAAGAGTACCCCTAGTATTGGTTGGGAGGTACTAGTGAAGTCACATTGGTCGACAAGAAGGAGCTGCATGGAGCATGTAGGATAACGAATCAGAGCTATCACCTTGGGGTATGGTACGCAATGGTAGATTACTATTGATCTTACGCTTTCATTTATGTACTTTTAATGTGTGATGAAAAGTGTTTTACTTAGCGTATTTAGTTGAGAACTTAAAATCATCATAGCTTTACACTCGATGCATCGATTTGATCTTCTTGGCCACCGATCCTTTATTGCTATGACTGTTATGTTTGTTTTATTGATTAATTGAAGCATTTGTGATTTATCTTTCGTCCTCATCCCTAGATCATCAGTCCATGCCTGAGAAATCGGCCAGGAGCTGGATCGATGGACGTCACTTCGATGTTAATAGACCTATAGATCCTAATGCCCTGCTTTTCTGTGTGTGGATAATGAGCGAGGGATGTTTATGCCCAACTGTCTACCCATGTTGATTGATTCATGGCTGAGTGATTGGTCTTGCACCTTTTTGTGATTGATTTTTCTTCATTGATTGATTCATGGCTAAGAGATCGGTCTTGCACCTTCTTGTGACTGATTTTTCTTCATTGATTGATTCTCTTCTGAGCGGTTATCCTCCGTGTTTTCTCGTGTGAATGTATTACTATTCATTAAACCACTTATGTCCGTGTTTTTAGTTCTAGATATTATCTCCATCCTACCCATAAATTTACTCAACGAATCCCCTTAAATTTTATTGTTGACCACGATTTTATTCATGGGCATTTTTCTGGCATGTTACATAGAAATTCCTATATTAATGAACATCATATCATTGTTAGACATAGAATTAATAAAATTGGTATGACAATCATTTACATGTTGGCTGTGATTTGTTTCTACTTATTCACTGCGATTTCATTAACATATTGACTATAACTTACTTAGTGACTACGATTTACTGCATCTTACATTTAGTGAATATGATTTATATTTATTGATAGCGACCTTTTTAATTGAGCAATTTTATGACTGCATTTTCTAGACAACATACATTGACAACGATTTGATGCATTGATACATTGATACCTGCTATTTGGATACCTTGATTGATATCTTGACACATTGATGCAATTTGGATACCTTGATTTCTACCTTGGCACATTGATGCATTGACAACAGTTTTGACACATCGATGCATCAACAATGATTTGGATTGTGATTTGATATATTTATTCTGATACATTGATACATTAATACATTGATTTTGACTGTGTTTGATACATTGTCAGCGATCTCACATAACAACTTTATGATAGCGATTTTCCTTTTATTAGTTAGCAATATGGTTGTTCCCTTGAATACAAGACAACGGTGTATTAGACAATGAGTGGGTCAACCCCTAATACAGACAATGATCTTATCTTGAATAAAAATTGACAGCGAACTCATTGCTATTGAAAGTGAATTAATTAATCAATGGGTGTGTAATTTATGTCTATGTTTTTGGTGGGTAAGTCTGTGTTTTTCTTTCATAATATGGTTGCGAGCTGGTATATATACATCTACACTTTATTTATGTCAGTGTTTGATGAAAATTCTCTAGTTTAGGCTCAACTTACCGAAGGTCATGTTGTCGCACCCTTCTGCCACTTAGAATTATTGAAGCGACATCATTTCTTTCCTAGAATTCCATTTTTCCACTCATGTGTGATGTTAGGTGATCGCTTCCATTACTTATATTTATTGCTTCTAAACTCTGATTAATTTTTCACATTGCGTGCACCCATTTTCAAGTTTCACATGTCATTGGGAGTTGTCTTGTGGCTCTTATAATTGGACCTTGCACAATTAAAAGTACTGAATGTGGTTACCCGACGTCAAAAAATAACATAATAGATTAGGGTTTTGTCATCTATAGATTCATTTTAGGTATGACGATTAAGTTTGGACTTCTGGCAGGGCCTTTGTGTCTTGACTTAAAGGCTTAGGACTGTTTAAGTTAGCACCTTAGTTACTTGCGGTTGACGCATTGTGGCGGCATGATTCCTTAGGACCTGATCAATACGTGCGTTGATAGAGAAACACCTACGAAACTTGGCTGGGTCATGCTCCTCTCGTGTAGGGAAAAGAGGTTGTTGTAATTGAATTTTGGTACCTCGTTCTGTAACTTTGTGATTATTCTCACTTGCCATAAGGGTTCTAGTCACTAGTCGTTGAAGCTGTTGGGTTGAATAGATTGGATTTTCATGTGTCACATGTTCGTCTGATTGCATGGTGTGCTATTGTAAAGGGTCACTAGTTTTCTGTTTCCTGAATGCGTAAGTTGTGTTCATCGCCAAGTTGTGTCATTTATTGGTTGTCCTTTATTGCCTTGCTGTTGGAAAAAAAAATTGTGTTGCTTGTAGTCGTAACGATGGGGTTGTTACAATATTTTTCATGGACCATAGTAGTATCGAAAACTACATTGAAATAAAGCCTTATGCACAACATATTTGGTAGAAACAACAACCTATTCACCCCCAAAAGTTCCCAACCATTAATGAAGAAATTGGCAAATTGTAGACAATTAGTGGAATTTAACACATCACTTGCACATATTGGGCATCCTGTATTGTCCCCTTCAATAAGAAGAAATGAAATAGCATGGCTTATACTAACTTTTATGACCTCAACTAGGCCTTCCCCAAAGATGAATTCTCTAGCACATTCATTGCCTAAGATATTGATGAATGTATTTGTCATGAAGTATTGTCCTTCATGGTCAAGTTCTCAGAGTACAACCATATTCAAATTCATACACGTAGGAAATACAAGTGGTTTCCCCCTCGAAGAGTCCCATGAACATTGCTCTCAAAATCAAAGTGTTATTTCTGTTGTTATTTTGATATCATTTCAATGTTAATGTGGTGATTGTTGTAGTTATATTACTGTTATTTTTCCATTTATAGCATTTCATTTTTGATCTGCATACTTTTTATATCTAGTATATTACAAGTGGTATCAGACCAATTTCCTTGGCAGAAATTATGGGTAATTTTTTTTTTAGGGTAGAAACATATTCTAGTGTCTTTAAGTCACATAGATTTTTCGTTACATGCATAAACCCGTGGTTGAGGGATTCATACATGCAGGAAATACAAGTGGTTCTTAAGAGGACATCTGTTGGCCACCCTTGTAACCCATGTTGGTACCCCTTTGAGTGGTAGCGCATCAGACAACACCTATGTACAGATCAACCTAGATTTTCTGAATCCCTCTTTAGATAAACCGATCATCTGCCTGACTTCTATAGTGCCACAGAGAACAACACTTGGGAAGATACTCTCTAGTACCTGGGTAGTCGGGTAGTATGGCTAAGGGTACATTCTATCCTCCTTATTTTGTCCCTTGAGATATTGGGTCGAGTACTACTTTTGGACTGTGCACGTATATCAGAGAGAAATAGCACAGGGAAAACCCTTGTTTGTAGAACCCTTGAATACCTAACCCTTGGGGACAGAAACATAAACAAATTAAAATAGACAAGATCTTTTGTCGCACAACTATGTTCGGGTTTCCAAGTAACTACACATTTCTTCCTGGATAAGAATTTGTGCATTTCATCACTACAATATTCTTCAGACAGGAGTATAACTCCACAGGTATATAAAAAAAAAAATCTGGAAATTGTTTCACCACTACTTGAGACCTATTCCATTGCATTCATCTCGTCTCCCCTATCACATTCATACAGATCATTTTTCAACAAAATTTTTGACCCCACTCACCCCTTTTCGGTTCCCTTGTCCTCATGGCCCATACCCGTAGCCAAGAATTGGAAGCTTGCTTCAATACCTTGCAATCTAGTCTCACTGAGACCCAACAAGAAGTGAAACAACTCAGTGCCAATGTTGCTGCCATCAATACAACCATGTAGTCCTTAATGGAGGAAATCAAACAAGACCTAACCACCCAACTTGAATCTGTCTTTTCGACACTCTGCACCAAGCTGCATATACCTACAGATAACCCTTCTTCTGACTCACCTCCACATATTGAAGGTGAACATTCCTCTCATTCCTACAACTTTAAGCACCATCACTTTCAGTGTGACCTACACCTTCCATGGGTGGATGTGACCAAATTTGATGTCTCGTACCCCACTGGTTGGGTAACCCAAATGGAACATTATTTCTCTTTATATGGCATTACATATGACTTGGCCAAACTCTGGTATGGTTTTCTCCATCTAGATCAAGAACATTGGCAATGGTGGCAATGGAGAAAAAAATTCTCGTCAAGGGTATACTGCTTGGACACAATTTGTGGAAGAGCTTTATGAACACTTTGACACTGAAACCAACCATTTAGGACATTTGACAAAGTTGAAACAATCAGGAACATTGCAAGACTTTATAGCTGCCTTTGAGCACCTAGATTTTTGGACAGAGGGCATGTATGATGCCATTTTATGAGACTATTTTGTCAGTGGCCTCAAGGATGAGATTCGAGCCTATGTCCTCATGGATCGGCCTTAGAGTTGGGTGGAGGCTAATAAAAGAGCTAAAGAAGCACAACAGATTGTATCTTCTCAAAACTAGAAACCCTCCTTTATCCCTCGCCCTAAACCAGTAAGTCCCACTATTCCCTCCGCTCCACTAAAGATCCAAAAATTGACCAAGAATGAAATGGCTGAATGCCAACTCAAAGGCCTTTGTTATAATTGTGATGACAAATATTTCCCGGGCCACAAGTGTAAATAACAAAATCTTTTTATGGCCATTTCCGAGGATATTTTAGAAGAGGATGTTGAAACTCCCATCGTGCCTGAGTCACCTGAAACCACTGACGTAACCCCTCCCTCAGACCCTTCCAAAGTAGAACCGACCATTTCCCTCAATTCTCTCACTGGATTCTCCTCTTCCCAAACCCTCAAGCTAATCGGTTACATCAAGCATTAGAAGGTCATCATTCTGGTTGATAATGGAAGCACTCATAATTTTATTCATTTATGTATTGCCCAAGAAACTCATTGCTACATCCATGCCATCAATAATTTCCAAATCATGATTGCCAATGGTGGCTCCATGAAATGTGGAGGGCATTGTAAAAATGTGTGCCTCCAAATTGGTGACTACCACCTGAAATATCATATGTTTGCTATCGACATGGGCAATTGTGACATTGTGTTTGGTGCAGACTGGCTAAGGACTTTGGGTCCCATTCCATAGATTTTAAGGAATTAACCATGCAATTTGACCAGGAGGGCCACCAATATAAGTTCCAAGGAATCACCGTCGGTTCACCTGAGATCATTAGTTCCCATCACATGGAAAAGATGCTAAAAAAAAGGTCATTATGGTGTTATTGCCCAACTGTAACGTCCCGCTCTAGCACACTGAGAAAACTTATTCTTTAAGGACACTTGCTCGCATGTGATCCGGACTATTATGATATTAAAACATTTTTCCTTGATTATGATGCGCTATGATATATGACATGATGTTTTACTGCATTGACATAGACAGGTGCTATTGACTTGGTTTTACTGAGTGTGCAGGGTTTTGGACCTTGAGAATGCAGAGGCATCGATGGAACCCCTTGGACTCTGAATCAAGTCAGGGAGTGTGCTATTGGGATTTCATTGTTTTACTATGATTTTAGTACATTTGATTAGATGATATGATGTGGACATGTTCTGACAAGATTGTTGATGATGCAGGTTGATGATAGCTTGCCGACCAGAGTCACATATGGAGTAAAGGGGCCACACATGACTACCAGAGAGGTTGAGGGAGAGGTGTAGACAACAACCCTTCCATAGCCTACTAGCACTCCCACCATGGCTCGAACTGTAGGTTAACTATTACCTAGTTCAAGAGGACCCACAATGTCACGAGGGCAGACTGCGACAATTACTTGCGATGATTCTAAGGGGCGTGCAATAAGGCGAGGGCCTTATTCCTTAGAATCCCTTAGTCTCCCACAAGTTCACCTAGCGGAGTGTTGACTCCAAGGGTTATTGATGTTTACCAATTAGTCAAGAAGCGAGTGGCACCCTTGGAGCACGTGGTGCATCCTAAAGGGAAATTCGTGCAAAAGAAACAAAAGAGGCGAGTGGCACCCTTGGAGCACGTGGTGCGTCCTGAAGGGCACATCGTGCAAAAGAAACAAAAGAGGCGAGTGACACCCTTAAAGCATGTAGTCCATCCTGAAGGGAACGTCGCGTTGATGATGGTAAAGGAATGAACCTAGATGGCCCCAAGAATAATATCTCATTAATAAATTTTAAAACAACTTCCCTAATTAAAATGTCGCCTAGTTCAGAATCTAAGTCCTAAGTCTAAAACTTCGCTAGGGGTAAAATTTAAAATAAATTACCTCTCTAAAAATAAAATAATAAAGTTTAAAATAAAAAAACACTTAAGTAATAATTGTGGACTTCATAAATTCTTGGGTAAAATGAAGAGAGTAAGAACTTAAATAAAATATGTGGAAAAAAAAAGGGGGTGGTAAAGAAGAATTAAATTATTTAACTTGTGAAAGTGTAAAAGATATTAAATTATTAATAAAAAGGAAAAGAGGTTATTTTGCGCAACTACCATTTTTGGCTCTAATAAAAAGGGGAAAGAAGGGAATAATTTTTTTTAGGAAACTAGGGAATGGGGGTGACATAGAAAGGGAAAGAGGGAGCTTAATGTAAAAAGAAAGAGGTCAACTTAGTAAAGAATCTGCATTCAAGAACCTTCTAATTTTGAACTAACTTAGCATTTTCATTTTTAGGGAAAGTATTTAAAACCTGTGAGGGAATCTAGGGACACCTAGGACTAAATTTAGGACTAAATCTAGGTGGGTGAGGGAAATGAGACATTTATTAATTTAAAGAAAATTATTATTGGAGGAAAGTGGGGGATGGATGACACTTGTATGAAGGAGAATTATTAGAAGATTTTTATTAAAACTTAAATAAAATGAGATTTAGGGAAAGTTTGGAAGTTCTAAAACTCTATAAAAGAGAGGAAGAAAGAGGAAGTAAGGGATCGACTGTTAGCGTAACGTTACGCTGTCAGATTAGTGACTTGACTGATTTACTTGTGAGGAGTTGGGATTTCCCAACTTAGACAGGAGTGGTATCTTGGCCTTGCGAGGCGAGCTGGGAGCTAGACATACCATCTGGATAGTGTGTAGCACCTTTGCGGCTCAGGGGGCTAAGGGGGAAGTAGAGTACCCCTAGCGTTGGCTGGGAGGTTCCAGTGTAGTCTTGACGGTCAGTGAGCGGGAGCGGCTAGGAGCGCACAGATGTCATTCGAGCTGGGAAATAAGGCAATGGTATGATTTGTATTTTAGTAGATTAGAATGCATTACGACTTACCCCTGTTAATAAAGTTACTTACCTCTGTTATTTGCGAGATGATGAAAATTTTTATTGCTGTTACTTACCTCTGTTAATAAAGTTATTTACCTCTGTTACTTAATTAGATAAAGAAAAGTTTTGAATTCGTTCTTGATGGGGGAAATGGAATTCCATTTGTACGAATGGTTCTGAAAATATGTTTTGTCCCAATTTCATCACTGGCATTTTCGTGTAAAATTTCGTTCTGGCATTCTACCTTGTAAGTCTGTTACTGAAGAAAACTCTCTTCTGGCAATTTTGTTTTGTAAAGGGACACTGAGAATTTTTTCTTGAAATTTTGTTGGGTAATTTGTTAATGAGATGGCCTTAAACCCTGCATTAATCCCCGACCATGCAAGGGCGATTCTTAACTTCTTCTTTTAAACTTTTATTCTTCTGCACTACCACCTTAGTTCCATTGTAGTTTTTCTGAGGTAGCGGCTAGTTTACTAGGGAGTTCTCTTGCCATTATCCTTGGGTTAAGGTTTGAGTTTTATCCTGAGCATTTTCTTAAGCGAATCCCTGTGGTAATTCTACAAGGGCGCTCCCTTTTCTTAGGGAATTCCTCACCTGTGCGTCTCCTACCTGGAGCGAAGGCCCCTTTTCTTGTGTGTCCACTTCAAGAGTGTTTAAACCAATGCATCCTTCCCTGACTCCTATAGATGATCTTTCATCCACATTAATCAATCTGACCATCTGCGCATCTTTAAATGCAGTGGCATGAAGCTTTCCTTATGATCTATTTGCCTATTGTAATGAAGACCAGTCGCATTAGAATCCTTGACCATGCCCTTAAGCCGCGTTCCCAGCTGCTTCAACCGCGTTGATGAATGGAATGCTCTGGATAGGTGACGAATGTTACGAGACAGCGTCTGCGGTCAGCAAATTTTTAATGTGGTGTAGTCTGGGCGCAACTACTACGTGAATGGATTGTGTTTATTGTTGAAATTCCTGAGTTTCAGAGTGTGGCAATTTATTATTATTCAGTTCCTGGCATTTCCTTTAAAAAAAAAAACTACTTCATCCCTGGATTAATTACCCTGTGAGACTTCTAACGCAGTGCGAAAATTGTCAGGGTGTTCTGTATAACACTTGGTTTTATTGTTCCATGGCTAAGGCCTTTTATTTTAATGTCCAATTTCTCCATCCTTAACTATGCATTTTTTTTATTATCGGGTTGGTTAACCCTAAAAGTAACTTTTACATTTCTTTAAGCCTATGAAACAATGTTGCATTCTTGAATTTAATGGGTACCTTTGTGTGCATGTGGATATGGAGAATCCTACACTCTATGCTATGTCCTCAACAACTCTATTTCAATAGCCTTAGATATTGTTCCTCAATAGTGGCACATTCTCTTGAAACAGATAAATCTTCTCTCGGTTGTCTTCTCGTTAGTTGAACCTTCTAGTTAGCTACCGATGCAAGGTAATCCCTCTTACCTTGATAGGGGGAATGATCTAGTAACTCTTCGACAAACCCAAAAATGAAAAACAAAACTTTTTGCGGATACCCAAAAATTTTTTTATAAAAAAATGGGGTTCCACTTATTATTGACTTAGTTGGGAATATTTTTATAGCTTAACTTGTAACACCTAATTATTTAAAATCTACTTTGAATTATAAGGAGGGTTATAAATTTATATGCAATAGATGTTACCCACTAAACCATGCATTTAGGGTTTTTGATTATGCTTGGTTCCTTTATAAAGTTATTAAAAACAATAAGAATGTTCACATTATTACACTATTTTTACTTGATATTGATGCAATAATAAATTGCACGATTCCATTTACCACATTAGTAAAACTGATAGTTATAAGCTAATAGGCCCTTTTAGTTATTAAGGTGGAATGTGATCCTTAAACCTTGCTATATTCATTTAAAAGTGTGAGCTATAGTAGAATTTAATGAAAGATTAATTCATCCTTGAAGTAAAGTAGATGACTACCTTGCATAAATTATGGATTTATCATCGTTGGGTTGTGGCATTATTTATCGGTTCACAATTACTGGCTATCGATTTATAAATTTAGATCTTTGAGTTAATGTTGATGTTAATTTATATGCTTGTGATAAAATATTTTTGAATATTGCGTTAATTATGGATTTATAATCATTGTCTTGTGGAGACAATTATTGGTTCATAATTATTGTCTAATCAAATTATAAGTTTAGATCATTGAATGAATGTTAATGTAAATTTTACAAGGATTGTGTTAAATGATTTAGGATATTTCGTTGATTATAGATTAAATGTTAATTATTGCGTTAAATGATAATTATAACTATTCATTATTTTATGATTATAATTAATGACTAATTATCTTGTTAAATGTTAAACCAGTCGAAGTTCAGACTTGAACAATAAGGCCCCTTGAATGTTGCTTTAGAGGGTACCTTGATGACGAATTATGATCTAAAGTTGTGCAATGGAATGGCCTTAAGACTCTTATAGATTGTAGTCCATTGTTTAACTAATGTTGTACTAGGTTCTAAACTTTTTTTGTGCTTGGTCTGCTTATGTCGGGTGGGACGTAGACACCTCCATGTTCCTTAGAATAGTCGCCAGCCCTGAGACCTTAAATGGTTAAAATCGATGGGAACCTAGGCTTGAGAATTGCTTATGTGTCTTGGAGGTCCTAACCATTGCAGGGTAGGATGGATGGGTAGTTAGTCTTATTTATAGACATTTGATTTTCGTTTAATGCATGCAGATACTTGATGTGTGTCTTAGGTCGTCACGTTGTGTCGTCGTTGTATGCATCTTGTTCATCGTCGGGTGGCGATGCAGAGTCGAATGTGTTTATTACCCTTTTACACACGCACACTCACAACATAAAATAAAATAAAATTGCACTCGTTGTATGAGGATCGTCGTCTTAGCGAGGATGATTGTTACATATGGTATCAGAGCGGGTTCAACCTGCGAATTGGGATCGCTACGGCTTTCGCTGACATGATTTGATTATACTATTGCTAATAGATTTGATTGTGTGCGTGCAGGTAATCATGGTTAGAGGACGTCGTGGAGGTAGACGATGGGGTGCTAGGGGAGGAGGCGCGACGCCTCTAGTAGCATCCACACCTGAGGGGTCTAACCCCTAGGGAGATGAGCAAGTTCTCGGACATGAGCAGATAGAAATTGGCGATGTAGTCAGGATGATGAGATCCTTTCAGCACATGTTCGAGGCACTGAGCAATCGGTTGGACAAAGATGAGGCTAGAGCATCGACACCCGCTGAGGTTCCGGTCTGCACACCGGCCGTTATTGGTAGCATTCACCGTGAACTCGAGAAGGTCAAATTTCCTGAGTTCTTTGGTGACTTGGACGACGCAACTTTCGAGGCATGGTTGGAGAACATGGCGATGTGCTTCGCACTTCGCGATTATACCTCCAACATGAAGGTCTGCATGGAAGTATTTCAACTGAAGGGGAGTGCTCTTCTATGGTGGAAGACGCTCCTACCACAGCTGAACATGGTCATCGAAGATGTGTCATGGGAACTGTTCAAGGAACGGTTCCAAGAGAGGTACCTTTCAGAGGAATTCATTGAGCGTCAGCTCAATGAGTTCAACGCATTACGACAGGGAGGTTGTACGGTGCCCGAGTACAAGGCATGTTTTATGGAGCTACTTCGGTATGCTCCGCACCTTAACACTAAGAAAATTAAGGTCAACAAGTTCATATTCAGCCTTAACGGTAGCCTGCGTGCAAAGGTTAGGATTTTGATACCTTAAACCTTACACGATGTTGTCTAGAAGGCCCTCATAGTCGAGGAGGAGCTTATCAATGGGGGTCAGACCAGGACTCCAGTGAGACCAGCAGGGCAGGTCCCATCTAGAACACAGTAGCACCAGACACCAACGAGACATACGTCGGGATATTGTGTCTTCCAGAGGGGATCCACTTTCACTACACCTCGGTGACCGCCGCCTCAGCAGCAGACCCCTTATCAGGGACCACAGCATCGACAGTAGCATCACCTGCAACAAAAACAGTTTAGGCCTGTTCAACAGAACAAACCAGGGTACCAAGCCAGTGGGCCGTCATCTTCTACTTCGGGTACCAGGACTACTGGGCCAAAGAAAGGGTGTTGGATGTGTGGGGAGCCACACTACCAGCGTGACTGTCCTATGGAGAGGACCCGAGCGTCCAGATCAGCTGGACCCATTACCGTGGGAGATATGGGCAAGGCCCATTAGATTCATGCAGTGATGAATAACCGCCAGGTAGAGCACTAGTTGACTTTGCTTGAGATGACAGGTAATGTCATTGACCAGACCCTTAGTATTTTGATAGATCCCAGTGCTACCGAGAGTTTCATTTCCAGTGCAGCACTAAAAAGGATTAAGGTAAAGGCAGTCAAACAGGATGAGTTTATCTTCGTGGAGATGGCTTCGGGAGCCAAACAAAAGGTTGGAGGAAAGGTTACGGGCTGTGCCCTTAACATGGGAGAGTTTGTCACAAGGGCCAACCTATACGTCACGATCCTAGGATCTTATGATGTCATGATTGGTATGGATTGGTTGGAATCGCATGAGGTGATACTCAACTGTAAGACAAAATGGTTGAGCTTGATCAATGACGAGGGACAAAGACATGTGATTGTAGGATGGAACCAGGG
>CBVK0100683328.1:0-13374 GCA_900067695.1 Picea abies
ACTCTCGATCCCCGAAACTCCGACAGGGAGTCGGATCAACGGTCCACATAACCCCCTGAGATGGACGGTCCTCCTGCTTTCGGGATTTTGTGAGCCCTCTACTCCTTGCACTTTAAAGATCGTGCAGGTTCTCCTCGATCCAACGGTGGTCAGACCTTGCGCTCAGATCTAACGCCTGAGATCTATCCTCCTCTTCAGCGCGCTCTTCTTGTCTATATTCAGATCTGACGGGCCTCATTCTGTCGGGAATTTTGGATGGGATCCAACGATCAGAAACGCTGCACAAACTTTACGGGACTTCATCATGCCTGATCAATAGATTAGATCAATCCTCGATTTGACGACTGAGGATTGTTGCGTTTAGACAATTGTTGCGTTGCTGGTCTTCCTGAATATCACTGCGCTGCTGATCATCGCTGCTGTACTCAAGCCATCATCACTGCTGTACTTGCCATCAATGACAAGCATACGCTGCCTGTAAAACATACCAAACATCTTATCGAGGTTGCTCTGCAGCTTCTTCCCAAAATACTTCTGGTGCCCGTCTATTACATTCTTCCTGTACTCATGCCATCTTCATTGCTGTACTTGCCATCAATGACAAGCATATGCTGCCTGTTAAACATTTTTCAACATTTTCATCCTTTGAGTTGAAAGCATGTGATTTCAAATGTCTTGCCTATCAAAATCGTTTTTGGGTTGTAATGAAGTTATTATTTAAAGTTCTTTGAAGACCTTTCATTTCTTCATCTTGCAAAAGTCATAGCAGATTTTGAGTTCAATTTATTTTACAAGAAAGAAAGAATGTTTGTTGAAAGGAGACTCCAAAAATTCTGTAGACACAAATCTCCACTGACACACTTTATTCATTATTTTGTTTAAATGATATGGTGTATATTTGTAATAACTGTATATAAGGGATTGTACATGTAATGCCCCCCTCCCTTTCACAAGAACAAGGAGGACTAAGTAGTCTAGTCACCCCTCTAGACTATAGTCCCATGGGTAAAAAGAGGTATGAGGAACTAAAGATCACTTAAGGAATTAAAGTTATTTTTATTAAAAGTGACTTTCCTGAAGAAAAGAAAAGGTTAAGTGACTTAAGTGAAAATGAAATCACAACCTTAGTAAAAATAAAAAAGGAACTCAACTGAGAATTAGATCATGAGGTATAAAAGAGAGAGGGGGCGCCTCACTCCTCATTCTTATCTATTTTCTCATTGAGATCACTTGAGCTATGCAGCTTATGTTTTGAGGGTTTTGAATCAAGAAACCGTAGAGACCAGCAAGGAGGTGGAAGATCCCTCCGTTCTTGGTCCAAGCTTGGCCAAGGAGGTGAGAGATTCCTCCCTCGCCATTCTATCTAATTCAGATCCATTTCAGAGGGCATTTGTGTAAGCACGACGCAATTATTGAGTATTTCCAGCAGGCAGGGCGCACCAGTGAAGGAAGATTAATTTGCTTTGCTTGGAGGAGGCTAGATTTACAGGGAAATCCACTTTAGAGGTGATTGTTAGTCCCATAGCACCCCTTTGCTACAGTATTGGTGGTTTGTCTTCTGCATAATTATTTATTTCTTCAGCGGGGCGAGTTGTCTGAAGGAGGGCGCACCATTGCTTGAGGAGGTAGTGAGTTTGAAGGGTTGAACAAAGGGCTTGGGTCCACGCTTGTTCTATTTGTTATCTACATCCCTCGATCTACATTTTGGCAGTGTTTCCATACATTTTGGAGGTCATCTTCAAGGAGTTCGAAATATTGACTTGCTCAGCCAGAAAGGGGCGCAACAACACCAGATCTGGAGATTATTGCTCATCCAGGAGAGGCATTGCTCTTGTATTTGGCTTCAGTCACTTGTGGGAAGATCTAGAAGGCTCTATTACTCCATATTGCTGCAAGTGAAGGACGCATACATCCTTGGCTTCTTTATCTCACTTATTTGTACCAGAGCTACCAACTAATTATAAGTAAATAAAGGTCAGATCTGAAGCTTTCTTGAAGTATATCTATTTTGTATCTCTTGTATCATGTGATCTATTTCTTGTTGTCTTTAAAAATGCTATAAAACTCTGCATTAAACTCCCATAGCGCAACAACAGAAATAAACCATGCAAAAAGCCACAAACAACTTCAGAAAATTCATAATGTTCCATAGCGAATCTGCTTGGGAACATTACAGTGGTATCAGAGCAAATTTCCTTCGCCAACCTGTGCTAAAATACAAATGACCAGCAGAAGAGGCAGTGGGGGATAGCCAATAATAGGTATTCCGAAAGGGGAAGAGCGAGAAGTTAGTATGGGGGAAACTCATGAAACAAAAAATGCCACATCTGAAGAGGCAAAAATTTTGGTAGATAAGGTAGCTCAGACAATGAAAGATGCACTACAAAACAACTAAGAGACTATGCAACGCAACGTTGAGGAAATGCAAAATCATCTATCCTTGGGGCAGGTAGAACTCAAATTATTTTTTGCTAATTTTCAAAGAGGGCAAGACAAAATGATAACCTTGATGGAGGAGCAGAGTAAACATCAGGGTATTCTCTCTCAGTATCTGATGGAGCAAAGACATGGTAAAGACCCACCCTTGTTTGGTGGAAGTCATGATGCTGGTGGATCTCATGGGAGCAATGGAAACCATGAGGAATCCATACATAAAGGTCATGCAGAGGAGCATAGGTCAAATGATGGAATACCAATCCCATCTCACACAACTAGCAGGACTACTCCTAGGTCGTACATGCCTACTGTTATTGCGCAGTTTGTACTCGGAAGTAAAGGAAAGGTAAAAGAAAGGCAAATTGGCGAAACTGAGACTATCCTACCACTGTCACCTCAATAGGATAGCTTTTTCTGTTTAGGGTGGTAGGCCCAGGGGAGATGTCCCCGGTGACCTGGGGTTTTGAGAAGGCAAAGGCTTATGGCTAAGTTTAAAGTTTCCCCCCTCACAAGTCACCACCGATCAGAAGGTCCGGCTAAACAACCAATAAAGATAATGATAACCAGAAGTCTACTTGCCCGAGACAAAGCAACAAGAAAACTATATATATGCAAGATCACTTGTTGTTTAGTGCTTCATATAATCAAGGACTTTCTGATATAAAGCAATTCACTGATAATATTGATGAAGCAAATCAATGATGTATAATAACAAATAATCACAATACGTCACTTCACAATAAATGCTAAAGAGGCTTCACAATGAGCACTAACGATTTATCATCAATGTTACAATGCCAACATTCATTAGAAGCAATGACTACTACGCTTTAGCCAATCTTTCAATTGCTTTTGAGATGTATAAAATGCTGCATGGATATGATTATAACATAAGTAAATGACAACAACAATAGGGCTAGTAAGTTAATCTAAGCTAGGGTTAGAAGGTGTTAATAATTGTTCAAAGTATTGGATGTTTGTGATCAAGGCACTCAAGCATAGAAGGTCTTAGATCAATGCGTTTATAGGGCAAATGGAGTCAAACTAGTTGCAAAAGTTGAAGGGATAAAATGATAATGGTTGGGCCAAATACAAGAGGGATATGATGGATGAAGTGTTGTTAAGACAAGGCTTCAACCTATCAACCCTAGGGGAAGACGACTCACTAAGGTGTAGAAACCTAGGCCTTAGTGCGTCTTCCTCCTTCTTTAGCTCAAAGGACAAAGTAAAAACGACTATCTTGAAGAGTAAATAGTAGGGTGTTGCAAAGGCAAGGCCCTAGCATTTATCTTCAACAAATAAAATGGCTTCTTAGCATAACCTAATAGGGACTTAAAATAAGGACACCAACATGTGCTTATTTCCTAGGGTTTTAATCCGACAAATTTCATTAACAAAATGCAAGTAAACGTACCATAACCATTCAAACAAAGGAAGGATTGCAAAAATTCACTTACATTCACCAAGTATCATCAATGCCAAACCCTAGTTGTAAACCTTCCACCAAGAAAATGCCAAAAATAGCCAAGAAAAGCCTCCTTCAACAAGTGTGCACTAGTAATTTCAGCCAAAAACCCTAAAGAGGGCACAAATTTCAGACCTCACACAAGTGTGAGTGAAAGATGATGATAAAATGAGAGTTAAAACCCTCAATTTATACCATACCAATGACCTTAATTTAATTTTAGGTCACCAAAAGGCCGACATGGCCAAAATACATAATAATACTGTTTTTACATTAAATGTCATAATCAAACCCTAAATCAAGCAAAAATGAGGACGTCATGCCCTAGGGTGACGTTAGCCCTTTCTAGGGCAACGTTGGCCTCCTGGAGCAAAACGTTAGGCCTCCTTGGGCCTCCGGAACAAGCCACACGTGCCACACATGCCACAACTGCCTCCCAAAACCTCCACAAATGCTGGATGATGTCATGAACGTCCTAGGTGATGTCATGGCCTTCCAAGGCCAATGTCCTGGTGGAAAAGGCACAACCCCCCTTGGTACAGGTCTGCTCAGCTGCCTCTGGTGGAACGTTCTCCTCTTCCTCGGTTCAAACCCTCTGACCTGTCTTTGCCCTTTGCTGGGGTCTCAACATCCATTTGGTGGGCTCTCAGCCCCATGGAGGTCCTAACTAATCATCTCCCCATGTGTACCTGTCCAATATGGTACTTGTCTGTCGGGTATGATCCTGCACATCAATAGATACGCCCTCCATGGGCTCATAAGTCACAGGGATAATAGCAATATCAATCACATCTAATCATCAATTTTATTAAACATGTGCATAAAACCCCTTCTACTTAGTCAAGTGCTCGAAGATATTATACAAATTTGCAAGCCAAGTTTGGAGAAAGTGACAGGGCGTCCTATTGGGCTAGTGTTCACTGGATGTGGGATGTTTCCGGGAGAAATCAAATCCAAGTCATGTTAGTGGATGAGGTGGATAAGGGATGTCTGGACAAGGGGTGCAGTGATAGCAGGGAAATGCATGGCTTACCTGTGGGTGCCTCTGTAGAGGGTGAGTTGCACCTGTCCTGGATGCAAATGTTTCCAAGCCCATTTATGCCTTTTATCTTTATTCTTTATTGCTTTTTCTTTCAAGAAGCTAATCAGGGGACACTGCCCTGGCATGGTGACCAGTGGTGGCAATATTACCCACAAACACTTTCACGGAGATGAGATGGTTGGCTCGTGATGAGACCCCCCATCCTCTGACTAGGTCTTGTTTTATTATTTTTATGGGTCCCTCTATTTCTTGCTGAGAAGCCTTTTATTGCTTTCTCGGGGATCCCTGGGCAAAGCATCTCGAGGTTTTATTTTAGGATTTTATCTTTTGCCAGCTGCTTTTATCCTCTGGGCCTTTAGCCCCTTCTTCCCACAAGGTAAGGTGCAACCCTTAAATAATTGGCCAACCCAATACTCGGACCAGTGTAATGGGATGGATGAGCGGGAGTAATATGGAAAGTGGTAAGTATGATGGGAGTTGACGATTACTTTTCATGAATCCCCCCAGTGGCAACTCAAAACCTATGGGCACAAGCTTACTAGGGCATCCTGTCATTCCCCCCAGACATGGTCAAGTGGATAAGTATAAGATCCAAGCATCTGTTAGAAACAAAAAGAACTAAATGCACATATTCAAAGGTTTTGAGGATCAGAGTGACACATACCATGATACTCGGACTCATTACCTCATGGAGCAAGATCCATCTCTGCTACAGGACCAGGCCGAGGTGATGGATGCTGTTGCTGTTGACAAGGTGGAGGTGCTGAAGAAAAGAAAAGATGGGTCCTCTAGGGCCATGCTCAAGTTGATCTGGCTCTCGGTACTCCATGTCTAGGACTTGTGGGCCTCGAGACATAATCTCCTAAGTTATCCCTAAAGTGGGGGATAACACCTACCTTCCTAAATGCACAAAGAAGGGATACTAATGCTTTTGATCAAGAAAGTTGTAGGTGATGAGTGGGAGATTGCAGAAAGAGAGTACAATGCCATGAGCGTGGGATTCAGGAGACAGGTTTCTATGGGAGAGTATTTCCACCTGAAGATGAAAAGGAGATCCAAGAAGCGCTACATAGGTGATAATGAACTAGGGCACACGACTGGGAGAATGGAGTTACCGACCTTTGATGGATCAGAACACATCTCTGCCACGACTTGGGTGCAATAAATGGATGCTTACCTCCAATTGAATCCTATGGAGGAAGGGAAGGCTATCCAGTTTGCAACATTGTACTTGATGGGAAAGCGCATGAATGGTGGTTTCATGGAATGACCACCTTGGGCCATGGGCACATCACTTCTTATTAGGATTTCACTCAGAGGCTCATTGATAGGTTTGACAGAGAGGATCTAGATCGTTATTTCAGGGAGCTTACACAGATTAAGCATTCAGGATCAACCGAAACCTTTATTGAGGAGTTTCAAAGAGTATCAATTATGGTTCCAGATGTGTCAGATTCCAGATTACTAATGATGTATATAGAGGGGCTGACTGAACCAATGAGAGGATGGGTTAAGCCTTTTAAGCCTGTGACCTTACAAGATGCTATTGAGCGCACCAGAGATCTAGTTGGGGCAGCTAATAAAAACAGATTCACACCCAAACCTCCCATCATTCCTAGGGGCCGTGACACTAGGCCAATGGACAAAGGCAAGGGGAAGTTGGATGAAGCCACAAGAAGAGATTTACAAAGAAAGCAACTTTGCTTCACTTGCAAAGAACCTTGGCAGCCAGGTCATAGGTGTTTGGGCAAGGGAAAAATTCACTATATAGAAGTGATGTCTGATAGTGAAGAGGAGACAGATGATGAAGAGGGTGGATCTATCCATACTATGCAGACCAACCACAAGGAGGAAGAAGAAGCCTTGCATGCGCAAGGTAGTGGGGCATCCTTACCCCCTGATGTGGGACTAAAAAAGGTCACCATTGCTTCTATGAGTGGGGTGCCTAAATTTAACACCTTTCGGATAATGGGAGTTGTACAAAGACAAAGGGAAATAGTGTTGATAGATGGTGGAGCTTCTCATAACTTCATTGACATAGATATGGTAGAGAGGAGGCATATTCCTACAATTGATTTTGAGGGCTTCTTGGTTGAGGTAGCAGGAGGGCACACTATTGCTTGTGACAAGTACATTCCACAGATGAGCTTGACATTGGGCAGAGACACCTTGACGCAGGACTTTTATGTAGTGGACATTCCAAACACTAATATCATCTTAGGTGTGTAGTGGCTTAGCACCTTGGGGCCAATCACCACCAATTACAAAACCATGGAGATGTCCTTCAACACAAAAGAAGGGAAGAGAGTCACGCTTAAAGGGATGACAGGGGATTCTCCTAGAGTGGTGTCAGTCAAGAAAATGCATTCCATATTTAGGCAAGAAGAGATAGTCTATGCAACCAAATGCTTCATCATGGACACAAATGATGGGACAAACAGACAATACCCTCCTTGTTGACCACCTATTCAACTAGGGGATCAACTCCATGTACCATGAAGATATGCATCATCAGATGTTACCAAGTCAGAGACTTCCTGGTTCTATAAGGCTGTGTTGGCCTTCAACACATATTTTTGTAATGGAATTTCCGCTCCCCTGCGTGGGATAATAATGTAATAGGTCTGCATGGATCATGGTTAGGTTAGTTACCTTAGGACTTCATCATTAGAGGAGTCCCTTTCACTGAGTTTTTTTTTTCCTCAGGTTATTAATTTGGTCTAACCAACTTTATTAATTTCCCTTGAGTTTTTCACTCCCACAATAATTCCTCCAAAGTGGTGAAAGGCGTTCTAATGGTTTTGTCCTCTGGTAGCTAGTGTTTAGGGATGTTGTAAATGACCATGTAAGACATCTCTCAAAGTTTTGCGGAATTCCGTCGAGTCTAGGTAGTTTTTTTTTTTAATTTATTAAAATTGCCTAAGTTGGGTAATTTTAATTAAATTTTGATAAAATGTAAAAACTAGGTTCTTGGGATTTTGCTAGGGGTATTTGTGCTCAAAAGAAATGGAATGAGACCCCTTACATCCTTGGACCAAGTTTCAACTCAGTTGGACAACTTTTGTTAGGTGTTTATCCATAGGGAGTCTTAGTCAGTCAAAAACAACAATTTAATTGCTAGTCATGACATAGTCAAAATGTCATTTTTTGTAAAATTAAGCTAAATGGTTAGAGTAAAGGTGGGAGATGATGTCTTAGCCTTAGCCTATCCCATCCTAACCCTTTCCTACCCTTTGTACACCCCCTCAACTTAAACCTCACTTCATACAATTCGCCCCCCTCCATGAGAAAACATTAGAACAACAAAAAATTAAAGGGGTGGGGCCCTCTCTCCCTTGGTGCGCCCTCCTAAGTCATCCAACTCAACCATTTGACTTGGCCCACACCCTCCACCTCATGCCATCTCATCTATCCTTACCTCAAACCCTAGAGTTGCGCCCCCCTCCTTGAGATGCTCACTTTGACTTGGATTTTGACACTTGGCTTTGATCCAAGAGGGGTAACTTTGCCTCTCCAAGTATAAAGGAAGGCCCTCTCTCCCTCATTTCCTCACCAATTCTTATGCTATTGTTATGCTACCCATTTTTCTCCTCACTCTCCTCATCTCTCCCATCTTCCTCTTATCATTTCTTGCTCTCACACTTGGAGAGGAACTTGTAGCAACTAGTTGCTGCAACTTCCTACTTGCTAATAGAAGTGCTTTGGAGGACCTATGGTGTGTCAAAGATTTGTCTTGGTGCACTTGTTCATTTGAGGTGATATTGTGTATTTGTTGAGCATTCTTAGGATATAGAGTAGATTTCCCGAGCAAACTAGTTTGCTTGGGTAGATTTTCAATAGTGTTGTTGTAAATCTATGTGAGTAGAGTAGTAGATATTGCAAATTAGTTTGTGTTATTTATCTTACTCACTCACCTTTGCTCTCATCTTGTAGATTGTTTCACAAGTTACAGGTTATCTCAAGGGTTTGTAAGGCTAGCTTTGAGTTGGAAGCTTGCCTTCATAACCCATCTTGAGCCTCCTTACTTTCTATATCTATTTTCTGTTCTTATCACTTAAAATATTTGGGTTTTTTAACATTTAGAATAGGTCATTTAAATTACTTATATTGCTAAAATTGTATGCAGAAAAATTCTGTGTGAACAAAAATTTTCTTTCACTTGTTTTGTGTTTTGTAGCATTTCCACCAAGCATTAACTTGCTGTATTTTGCAGATTCTCGCTAGTACAAAGGGAAGTGCTGCCCAAATTAGGCCACAAAACACTCAAGGAAGGCCTCACTTTGTTGGGTAACAATACCCATCTCTTCCTTTCATTTTTCTAGCATTGTAGCAAGCCGAAGGGAGTCCCTAAGAGGCTTGCATTCTTTGTTTATAATTTTCTGCAATTTACATATTACTTAGTGCCTACATCTTGGTGTGAGCTTGGCTTAGCCAACCCCCAAAACCGTAAGGCTAGGTTAGTTCTGTAAATTTCTGCAATATTCCTTTTATTGTTTGCACCACTTGTCATTAGGACAAGGTTGTGTGGCTAGTTAGATTTCTGTTTTTATTTCATTTCATTTAACCCTCTTTGGCACAAAATAGGAAGGCTTGCCTCCACCTTGTGCCATTGTATGTGGTTTGCTTAGTATAGTTTTATTCTTTCAAGCATTTAATTTTTAATTGTTGCCTACACCTTGAAGTGAGCTTGGCCCTGCCAACTCCCAAAATCGTATGGCTAGTTCAATGGTTTACTTCTAATGTGTTAAATGGTTTACTTCTAATGTGTTAAATGGTTTAAAAATTATCTAGAAGTAGAAGTAACACACATTAATACTAGTTTAGGCCCATGGAGGCATAGTGATCTCTAAATGCTATCTTAATCTTTCATTGCAAGTTTCCATTACTTCAAGTACTTGTTTCTTTTTCCTAATCTCACACAAACACTTTTATTTTCTTGCAAAGTATCATGGCCATGCAATAATGTTTTTTTTTACAAGAAAGTGGTTTATATATTAATATAGCAGTGGTGTGACCACTGTGAGAAAAACTACAAAATTCAGCCATGCATTCTGTGCATGGAGTTCAAGATTACACATAAGTATGCCCTGGTTATAGTCCCTGGAATTCCTATACCGTCTTGACATCCAAAAATTGGCTAGACACATGTTGAGAATCTGCTTACAAAGTGTTTGCTTGGTTTCCAAAAAGTGGCTATAATATTGCTTACAAAGAAAGTGCCAGAAAACCAAAACAGATCTAATTTCGGGAGAGAGCAATATCATAATTAAACCTTCTGGTCCGGGATGGAGGAACCTGCGCTCGGAGAAGTCTTCGCTCCTGCGTTTGTCTGGCGTTTCTCTCTGGTGGCTTGGAGCTCCAGATTTTCGATTCTTGCCTCCAGTTCAACTATTTTGCTGTTAGTTTGCTGCGTTGTATACGTAAGAGCTTCGACCGCTTCCTCCCTGAGCTGGATAAAGTCCTCTTCGACCATCTCGAACCTTCGACCTCCTTCCGCGTCCAGTCGAAGCAGGAAGCCTCTGTGCGTGCTGAGAGTACGCTTCAGCTTGCGTATTTCTAGTTCCAGAGAGGGGGGAGGATTAGGAGTGGGGGGAGGTGGAATTGGAGCTGGAAGCCATTGAGCGGGTTGGGGGAGGAGCTGTGAGCAAGAGCTAGGCGAGGAACCAGGTAGTGTCGAACGGGCAAGAGCAGGCAGTGGGTGGAGCTGAGAGCTGAAGCCAGGCGAGGGACCAGGCAACAACGAACATGCAAGACATGCAGGAATTTGCTGCCTTCCCAGATTTAACACCGGGATGAATGTGCGACGCCGTGGAGCGGAAGGGCCTCGCTCGAGTGCCATGCGGGAAGGGGATGGGCGCAGAGCAGAGCGACATGTGAGATCTGTGGGGAAGATCATGCGAGGGGAGGGGAAGATCGAGCGAGGGGAGAGGAAGATAAGGCGAGGGATGGTGAGAGGACGGGTTAAAGTACCGACACGCGTGGCAGGGGATGGATAGGGGTGACGGGAGCGAGCAACCACGGGTCGAGATGACGAGGAGGAGGCGCCATCTGCATCGAGGGGCCCGACTGAGCGCTTGCCACATGCCCTTATGGGATAGGAGCGGAGAGCAGAAGCCCATTGAGGGAGAGCCGGCCCTTGCTCAAGGGGGTGGTTGCATTTGCAGCCTGATCTGCTTCACCATTTAGACGACGAAGCACATGAAAAAATTCGATCTTCTAGAAGGATTTTGAGAGCCGGAGAATTTTCTTAAACATTTGTCGAAGCTTCATTTGGTTTGGCATTGAATTGGTGACCATAGCTTGGATTAGAATTCAAGAGTCTCCTATCACCAAAATTTCCTTGATAGCTAGCTTTCGGGCTTGGACGAGTTCTTGCCAAAGACTTAGAGCTTTTGCAATGTTGTTGGTTTCTTCTCCTAGCACCCAGGAGTAGGCTAGTTCCCGAAATTCAACGGGGTTATAGATAACCCCTCCCCCTCTTGTCGCCCCTATGGGCATGCAATAATGTTAATGGTCTAAGGCAACTCATTTTATCTTTCTTGCAAGTTGATGTCAAGTAATCTTTTTATGCTATTTCAAGTTATACCTTGTGGTTAAGCACTTTCATTTCTTGCAAGCATTCAATTTCGTTTTTGGTTCAAGCACCTAATTCTTTGGCAAGCAACATATTGCCTAACACCTACACTAACTTAATTTACCTTAGCTTCATAGGCCTAGAATTTATTAGACTGAATAGAGCACTCAACACTAACCCAACTTTGCCATTTAAACGGGGATTGAAAGGAAGCAATGAAAGGTGATAGGTCGGGGACGATGTCGTGGCACTCAATGTCCTTTCCGGGAGTACTTCTTTTCTTGGGTTGACCTGTGGAGCTAGGGTGGGGCCTTGTTTGCCTCACTTCTTGAGCACCCAACAACTACTTGGTACAAGCGGGGGGAGTCTTGAGGTTGACACTTAGTTAGGATTCAATCATTAACTTAATAACTTTAATAATCCTTAATCCACTTTCAACCATTTGGAAATTCACTTTGGCACTTACACTTTGTGGTTAACACTTCTTGCAAAGCATTTACTTTCCATTTACATTCCCTTGCAAGTATTTCGGTTTGGTGGATAATTAACTAAGTGGTTTCTAGTTGCGCCCTTTGCCCTTGGAGGCTTGTTTTAGGCACTTAATTCTCATTTCAAGTTGTGTGTTGATCATTTGGTTTGGCCCTCCTTGAAGTTGCGCATCCTTTGGAGGCAACCTCACTGTTGGGTTTGTTTAATTTGTGTTTTCCATTGAAAGCAGTCACAATAGAGTTGCGCAGTCTTTGAAGGCACTCTATTGTTGAGCATGTTGGCTTGATGTGTTGGTAATTGCTTTCATTTGAGACATCTTCATTTCCTGCACAAATCAAGCAAACTAGTTAGTGTTTGTATCTTTTGTTTATAATTGTATCATCTATGTATCTTGTGTTTAGTTGTAACTCTTATATCTTCTTTGTTGTAGCTTTGTATCTAGTTCTTTTGTAATCTTTGTAACCTTGTGTAATCATTGTGAAATCTATCTCCCTCAAACTCTAGTTGACCCCTTGCCCAACCTTAGGCACTAGTCTTTAGTTGTCTTAGGAAAAGGCTTGCTTTTCATTGGAATTGTTGCACATTGCGTTGCTGCCTTTGCATATAAGCTAGATCTTTCCCCCTAACCTTTTAACTAATTGAAACCAACTCTTGGAATAAATTTTTAATCTCAGATAGTAACTAGGGTCTACCCCCCTTGGCTTCCCTAGGAGTAAGCCTAGATGGAAGAGGTTCAAGTCGAGGTGACAGTGGGCTTTGTGTTGATTTTTCACAAGCATTAGGTTAAACATATAATTCATTTCAATTTCATCATGTCTTAACCATAAACAAGAATGTTGCAGCAACCAAGATCACAAGAAGAAACACCATGCACAAGAACACAAGAAGTATCCTGGGAAACCCTTCTCAACAAGGGAAGAAAACCCAGCCAAATCCTTTGCTATATTCTCCAAGAGAAAGACATTTCACAACCAAGAATGACTTGCACACAAGAGGGTGCTTAAGCCCTAGAAACCCTAACGCCCAAGAGAGGTGCGCACCTTTGCCAAAGATAAGTACTTGCTGAAATTTCCAAAACACACAAGAAGGATATGATTCTACAATGGAGAATCATCTCCTACTTATATTAGACTTTGACCAATTAACAAGGGCGTCTATTGGCACAACAGGGCCGATCTCTCTAAGTCAAATATACTTATTATTTATTCTAATTAATATTAATATTAATATTAATTATCTTTTACATTTATTATTAATCACATTAAGGTGGGGCCGACCTGTACCCTTTACATAACAAATAGGGTTACATGTAGGTCTGACTCTTGAACACTATATATAGCAAAGGATCTGATACACCCACTAGTGCTC
>CBVK0100683339.1:0-10230 GCA_900067695.1 Picea abies
CCGAGTGGATTGAAGATTTCCTCCACGTCTCCCAAAGGTGTGTATAAGGCGGCAACAGGCCCCAGCAAATCTGGCAGAACCACTATAAATACAGGGCGCCAGTTCTCATTTGACACATCTTAGAATTGCAAAGCAGCAACTGGTGCGCACTGCAGTTCCCAGTTTGGTGCACACGTGTGGAGAAGAGTTGCAGGTGCAGCTGTTGCAGCAACCAGTTTTCAATGTTGGCTTGGACTATCTCTTGGCTAGGGTTTGTACTATCTGATCAGCTATTGTTGGTGCGCTATCCTTGGAGGAAGATGCGCTACACCTTGTTTGGCTATCTAGCCTAGGGTTTTCTTCCGAAGTAATTCTCAGTCAAGGTTAAGGTGCTCAGAGGGTGGCTTCAGCCTATGGTTGGGTGACGAGGGTATCGTCAATGGTAAAACGAGCACAATCTTCTATATTCTAACACCCCTCTTGCTAGGGAAACTCATGAAGTGGTTAAGACTTGACTTGGGGGGTTTTTTCTAAGTGGAAAACCACTTTCCAACTTAGGAAATACATTAGAAAACATTTCCACCCCCTTTTTCATGACTTTAGCCTCTTTTACAATTTTTGGCAATTTTACTTTAGCCAATTATTTGTTGCTTTTTGACTGACTTAAACTCCTCATGGACATTGACCTAGCAAAACTTGTTCAAATGAGCTAAAACTTGGTCCAAGGGTGTAGGGGGTCATAATCCATTTGATTTGAGCACTCGTACCCTATACAAAATCCCTACAAACCAAATTTTTACATTTTACATCAAAAATAATTAAAAATTTTCAATTTACGGGAAATTTTAATTATTAAAAATACCTATCAAAACTTAACGGAATTCTGCAAGACTCTAGGGGCATCCAAAACAAGCCAAAGTATAAAACATGCTTAGCCAAAGTTCATAAGGAACATTAGTCCTTAAAACATACAAAGTAAGTTGCAACTTAAGATATAAGCCATGTAAGACAATTCACATCAGTATACCCTTCAAGCATCACACCAGCCCAAGACCCCATGTGAGTTACCAAGTTTAGGTATGGGAGGGTCTTCATCCAACCCTATTAGGTGTGCCAGCTAGACAGGAAAAAATAACCTAGGTAGAGGGATAGGTCCCAAGAGTGACAAGAGAAAGTAAAAACCCACCAAGAGTAAGTGTGAAAGTGATATGGTTCGGGTCTACTTCATGGCTTATGGTGTTAATCCATCTCTATGAGCGCCTTTGTGGAGAATGTGCTTGCTCTTGAGTTACCCAATATTTGCATGCCACCTTTTTCCAAACTATTTTTGCCTTTTTCTAGTCCATGCTTTCATTTATAATTTGCAAATTTGCGGGTCCCCTTTTATAGGTTTCCAAGATTTAGCATTACTTTTTTGGGATCGGGACGAGCACTGAATGAGTAGAGCTCAAGTTGGACCAGCTTTTGGTGGTTCTTCTTTGCTATGTTCACTTTCTTTTCTAGCATCATTTTGTTATTCTTTTATAGCAGCTATGAAACAACCTCTAGGCCTTGAGCCCCTCTTCTCATGAGAGAATGGACCATAGTCGAAGTTTAGTATAATATGAGAGGATCCAGGATGGAAAGTGTTAAGTATGGTCGGAAGCGGAACGATACCCTTGGAGGGCTCCCCAGTATTACCTCTTTTCCCTGAGCGGTGACAACACAGGACTAGGGCACAGGAGTTGACCACCAAGGTGAAACAAGGCAACTAACACAATTTCCCAAACTAGTGATCCATTATCCAAAGATCTTCATCCATGTGCCCTGTTATCGCACAGTTTGTACAAGGATAATAGATGGATGAAAAGAGACCAAACTGGCGTAACTTAACCAATCCCACCCACTGTCACCTCAATGGTAAGGCTCTTTCTATTTAGGGAGGTAAGGCCCAGGGGAGACGTCCCCGGTGACTTGAGGTTTTGAGAAGGCAAAAAGGCTTAAGAGCTAAAAGATAATTTCCCCCTCACAAGTCACCACTTGATCAAAAAATCCAGCTTATAGCCGAAAGTAATAACCAATAAGATCACCTTCCCGAGACAAAGCAACAATAAAACTATATGTGCAAGCTTGCTTCCTGGTTAGTACTTCATATAATCAATAATTTTCTGATAGTAAGCAATTGAGCAACTATTGACGAAGTAAATCAATGTCTACAAGATAGCAATGATTACAGTATATATATTACTTCTCAATGAATGTTAAAGGCACTTCACCATAAACAATGGCAATTAATCATTAATGTAACAATACTTGAAGCAACGCTTTAGCTGATCATTCAATTGCTTAAAGGCAAATAGATGTTGCACATAGGTGTTGATGGCACAAAAGATGACGGCAGTATTAGGGTTAGTAGAATTAGTCTAGGCTAGGGTTATTATGGTTAGGGTTTGTTCAAAAGTATTAGAAGTTTGTAGGATCAAGTTACTCAACACATGTGGCCTTAGATCAGTGTGTTCCTAGGGTATATGGAGTCAAAAGGAGGATGCAAAGGCTGAAGGATCAAGTGATAATGGTAAAACTAAGGACAAGAGAGGCTCACTTTGGTGTTGCTATGGAAAGGCCTCAGTGCTCTCTCCTCCTTCCTTAGCTTAATGGAAACAACGGCTAGCTCAATGACGATTGATCTAAGACAAGAGGATTTGAGAGTGACGTGTTGCTAGAGCAAGGCTTCACTAATCAAACCCTGGGGAAAATCAGCTCACCAAGGTGTAGGGGAACTAGGCCTTGGTGCGTTTTCTCCTTCTTAGCTCAACAAATAAAAAAAACAACTAGCAGGAAGAAGATGGATGGAGTGTTGCTATGGCAAGGCTCTATCCTCTTCAACAAATCAAAAGTCTAGAAAGAAAGAATAGAGTGTTGCTAAGGCAAGGTTCTATCTCACTTCAGCAAATAAAATGGCTTAAAACCTTGGTAGGAACATGAGACAAGGACCTTCAATGTGTGCTTGTCACCTAGGGTTTGATTCAGCAAATTATAATAATAAATGCAAGAAATAACACTACAACCATTCAATCAAGAAGTTTTGCAGAAATTCACTTACATTTAACCAAGAAATCACATAGCAAAACCCTAGTTGTAATACCTTCCACCAAGAGAAATGCCAAGATATGCCAAGAAAGTCTTCCTTCAACAAGTGTGCCTCACAATATTAGCCAATAACCCTAAGGAGGGCGCAAATTTCAGACCTCACCAAGTGGTGAGTGAAAGATGATCAAAAAATGAAGGTGAAAACCCTCAATTTATACAGTACAATGACCTAATTTTTACTTTTTAGATCATGAAAAGGTCGACAAGGCCAAAATACTAAAATCATACTGTTTTACATTAAATGTTTAAATTAAAACCCTAATCAAGCAATAGAAGGACGTCATCCCCTTTCTAGGGTGACGTTAGCCCCTTTGAGGGGAAATGCAGCCTCCTGAAGCAAAACGTTAGCCCTCCTTGGGCTTCTCCAAGCTTCCACACGTGCCAAACTGCCTTGTCCATCTGCCAAAAAGCTCATGAAGAAAGGATGACGTCATGAACCTCTTGGGTGACGTCCTAGGCTTTCCAAGGCCAACGTTCCACTAAAAATGGCACAATCCCCCTAGGTCAAGCTCTGTCAAGGTGCCTCTGCAAGAAGTCCTTCTTCTCTCTGGTGCAAACCCCTATGTCCTGTTTGTGCGCCCTGCTGGGGTCTCAGCGTCCATTTGGTGGGCTCTTCAACCCCATGGAGGTTCGAACTGATCATCTTCCCATGTGTACCTGTCCATCATGGTACCTATCCGTCGGGCATGATCCTACAAATCAACAGCTACGCCCTCCATGGGCTCATTAGTCACAGGGATCATAGCAATGTCAATCACATCTCATCATCAATATTATTAAACATGCGCATAAAACCCCTATTACTCTAGTTAAAAGCTCAAAGACATTATACAAGCCTGCAATACAAGTCTAGGCAAATTGACAGGGCGTCCTATTGGGCTAGTGTCCACTAGAAAAGGAAAGTTCCCGGGAAAGACTAAATCTAAGCCATGTAAGTGGGTGATGTGGATAAGGAATGTCCTGACAATGGGCATAGTGAAAGCAGGGGAATGCAAAGCTTTACTTGTGGGTGCCTTTGTAGAAGGCGAGCTGCACCTGTCCTGGATGCAATTGTTTCCAAGCCTATTCATGCCTTTTATTCTTAATTCTTATTGCTTTTTCTTCAAGAAGCTAATCAGGTGACACTGCCCTGGCGTGGTGACCAATGGCGATAGCGTTACCCACAAGTACTTTCACAGAAATGAAAAGGTTGGCTCGTGATGAGACCCCTTTTCTCTTGGCCATGCAACCAAGAGTCACTACCCTGGCATGGTAACCAACTACTAGTAGTGTCATACTGTTAGGTACCCATGGACCTAATAGTTTGGCTCGTGATGAGACCCCCTATCCTCTGACTAAGCCTTGTTTTATTATTTTTATGGGTCCCCCTTGTTTCTTGCTGAGAAGCCTTTTACTACTTTCTCAAGGATCCCCAGGCCAAGCATCTCGAGGTTTTATTTTTAGGCTTTTATCTTTTGCCAGCTTGCTTTTAACTTCTGGGCCTTTAGCCCCTTCTTCCCACAAGGCAAGGTGCAACCCTCAAATGATTGGCCAACCCAATGCCTGGACAAATGAAATGGGGTAGATGAGCGGGAAGCAGGATGAAAAAAGTGGTCATATGAAAGGAGTGGACGATGGATTTTCAGAAATCCCCCCAGTGGCAAACCAAAACCTACGGGCACAAGCTTGCTAGGGCATCCTGTCATTCCCCCCAGACATGATCAAGTGGGCAAGTATAAGATCCAAGCATCCGTTAAAAATAAAAGAATTAAATGCACATATTCAAAGGTTTTGAGGATCAGAGTGACACATACCATGATACTCGGACTCATTACCTCATGGAGCAAGAACCATCTATGACACAAGACCAAGCCGATGGTGATGGATGTTGTTGCTGCTGGCAAAGTAGAGGCGCTAAAAGGGAGAAAAGATGGGCCCTCCAGGGCCATGCCTAAGTCGATCTGGCTCTTAGTACTCCATGTCTAGGACTTGCGGGCCTCGAGACATAATCTCCTAATTATCCCTAAAAGTGGGGATAACATGCCCGACAAATTAAGCACAACACTTTGCATGAAAGAAGGACTAACATACCTCATGTTGACAATAACTTGCCATCTCCCATACTCTGGGTTGCTTGAATGTGATGAGCCCTGGTTGATCTGTGCTGGGAGACAAATGAGGGGGGTTGTTGGGCTACCATCTGTGGACATGGTGATCATCATCGTCATGGTGTAGATCATGTTCTCCATTGCGAGCCTCGAGACATAATCTCCTCTAGTTACCCCTAGGCATGGGGGATAACAAAGCCCAAGTGGGTCCCCTAAATAGTGTGATCCCTCTTCAAACCATGGTCATGTAACGGTTGTCTCAGGCCCCTCTTGTTTCTTCCTCTCCTTCTTCTCACGACACTAAGAAGCAAGGTGCCCCAATTGGTTAGAACAGTAACATCTAACTTTACTCAAGTCCCCCCCGGAATTTCCTTTCTTCTTGCTCTTTGCAGCAAGAGCAACATTCTTCATCAGCTCCATCTGTCTTCTCTCCACTGCATCTGAGATCCTTCCCGAATCTCCTCCTGAGTGAAATCGTCCCACAGTCTGCTCCAATCTCGAAGATGCTCACGACCCACCACACACTTCACGAAGACTTCCCATTCCTTGGTGAAGCCTTTCAAGGCTATCCTCACCAACTCTAAATCTGATATGACCTCACCAACTGCATCCAACTCATCTTTCACTTGAGCTACCCGGGTAAGATAAGAAGACACACTCTCCCCCTTACCCATGTTGGTATCATGCAACTTATCCTTCAAGGCCATATTCCGGTTTTCATTCTTCGCCTCAAATAAGTTCTTAAGTGCATCCCACATCTCCTGGGTTGTCTTCTTCTGAGCCAAGTGTGGGATAAGGTGGTCCTTCATGTTCACATGTTTTACAGGAAGAGTGTGCTTGTCATTGATGGCAAGAACAGCAGCAACGATGGCAAACTCGAAAAGCATAAGCTCAGGAGGAGGAGTGAACAGTATGCAGAGATCAAAGCATCTCAGGAGGAGGATCGTGACCGTCGGATCTGCAAGCCAGATCAACGACAGGGATGAATTGCGGAGAGCGAAAGTAGAATTAAACAACTCGCTAGTTCTAATCCCACAATCGGTCTAGATCGTCAGATCTCATAAACCCAAATATCGACGATTGTGGTTGATCTAACAAACGATCAGATTGAGTCGGATTAAGTCGTGACCGTCGGATGCGCAACCGCCATATCAACAGCAAGGATAGATTGCGGAGATCGAAAGGAGAATTAAATATCGTGCTATTTCCAATCCCACAATTAGTCAAGACCGTCAGATCTTATAGCTTCAAAGATCGACTACTGTGGTTGACTCACCAACAATCGTACAACTTCAAATTGCGGAGCTTGGGTGACGAATTAAATCACTCGCAAGTTGTTCCACAATCATCCTTGATCGTGGATCTGCTTCAAGAGTCTTCACGACCGTTGGATCACTTTAAAGTGGAAGGTTAAGATAAGCGGGCCAAAAGGGTTGAGAACTCGAATATCCGAATATCCGACAATCGTTGGATCACTATTGAATTAATGGAAGGATAGGATAAGTTAGAAGAGCAGCACCGAAGACAGATCGAGTCGTTGATATAATATCCTGATCCAACGAATGTCATTCGTTTCGGGTCTAAAGATGTGAGGAGGTTACGCTCTAGAAAAATCTCACTTCAAGAATTCAGTTTGAGATTTGAAATCCCCGAAGCTCGGAGAGCCGAAGAGCCGAAATACATTCTCGACCGTCGGATCGTCCGAAGTAAATCTCGGTTGTCAAATCGTCCGAAGAAGATCTCAAGCGTCCGATTGTCCTAAGTGAATCTGGGCCATCTGATCCAGAGCGTCAGTTTGAGATTTGAAATCTCTGAAGTCTGGTGAGCCGAAATACATTCTCGATCGTCAGATCGTCCGAAGTAAATCTCAGTCATCAGATCGTCCGAAGAAGATCTCAAGCGTCAGATCGTCCGAAGTGAATCTAGGTCGTCTGATCCAGAGCGTCAGTTTGAGATTTGAAATCTCCGAAGTCCGAAGAGCCGAAGAGCCAAAATACATACTCAACCGTCGGATCGTCCAAAGTAAATCTCAGTTGACAGATCGTCTGAAGAAGATCTCAAGCGTCAAATCGTCCAAAATGAATCTGGGTCGTCTGATCCAGAGCGTCAGTTTGAGATTTGAAATCTCTAAAATCCAGAGAGCCGGAGAGCCGAAATAAATTTTCGACCGTTGGATCATCCGAAGAAGATCTCAGTCGTCAGATCGTCTGAAGAAGATCTCAAGCGTTGGATCGTCCAAAGTGAATCTGGGTCGTCTAATCCGAAGTGCAAGTTTGAGATTTGAGATTTCAGAAGTCCGGAGACCCGAAGGAGATCTCGACCGTTGATCGAGAAAGAGGATGCAGAACCGTTGATCTGGTTTAAAGGTCAAAATTCCGAAGTGGAGGCAGAATCGTCGATTGAGAAGGACAAGTGTCCGCGGATCATCGACTCCGAAAGATTGGCGTACGGAAGAAAGCAGGGTTTGAGATTTGAAACTCTCGAAGCCTGGATCACAAAATAAATCACAGCCGTTGATTTAGGGAGGTTGGATTTGATCCGCAGATCATGAAAGATCAAATCTGAACCGTCCATTCAGGAGCACCGTCAAGATCATGAGATCGACGGTCTCGTCGCATTGCGGGGTCAGAACTTGCTCGGATCTTAATTTTTCGTGAGCGGGCCGCAATCAAAACCACGATATCGCCAAAGGCATACTGGAGCTCTGTAGTGAATTGCGAGGCGAAAAGCGGATTTCCCTCAAACCACCTTTGGCCGCACCCGCAATCACGTGGTCACATGAGAGCATCACCTAGGATCACATCAGCGGAAGATTTAGGAAGGAGTTAGCGTTGCTTGGCTCCACATCGGAGGTTACGCATTGAACAGTCAAAAAGCACTTGCGTGTATAATCCAACAATGTTGATCAAACCAAATCTGATCGAAGGGTTGTTGTTTCGTTTTGTAGTTTCTTGATCAGTTACGATTCAGTTACACTAACTAAATCATTGTTCTGGGGCATTGGAATCATGGCTCTGGAGCGGTTTGAGATTCCCGACTCGGGCGTTGGAGATTTGAAGTGTAACGGATGATGAGAGAAGGCATAAAGGAAAAATTCTGTGACAGAGACAGGTTGTTGTTTCTCAGTAAAATAAGTTGAACTGTATGTGATCAAGTAGAAAGGAGGAATAGAGTGTGAAAGACGCAGAGATGAAGAACATAAGCTGGCCAAAGCAAAAATGGTGAAAACAGTAGACTGTACAAGAACCTAAGAGCATGAGAAGAATAAAGGAAGAGTAGATGGAGAGAGACAGCAAGTGGAGCCAAGCATGAACAGACAGAAGCAGAGCAGTGTAGCAGAACAGTGATGAGACTAGTAAGCCATTGATAAACATTCTACCACTGTAATAAATTTCAGCAAGCAAAGATTTATATCTCAGGGTGGTAGGGAGGTGCTAGGGAGGAGTGTTGTCCTCAGAGTTTCAAGTGGGTGCTTGAACACAGGGAGTTGTAGTGTCCATCTGGTTGCAGCGAGAAAAACCAGGGTGGTAGAGTGGTGCAAGGCAGAACCATTGTTCTATGTTATACAGGTTGGTGCCTGTGTGACTGGAAGTTGGTGCTAGAACACTCAGGGAGTTGGTACTTCCTTCTAGTGGGTGCTAGAGAAACTAGAGAGTTGGTGCTCTCAGCAAGTTGCAGCTTGTTAAAGAAGAGGTTGTAGCCTCATTTTGAGTTGGTGCTCAAAGAAAGATGATGTACAGAACTTAAAAGACTGCCTATCATTCGAAGAAGAAAAGGTTTTCTCCCTTTATGGGTTTCCTCGTGAAATATCTGTCTCTGTGTATATCATATGTGTGATTGATGTTTGTTATTTATGTTGTTCATGTCTTGCATAATCTTGATGATCACTTGGAGAAGGGTATAATATTTTAATAGGCATAAAATTGTTTAAGCACAGTAACAACTGATTCACCCCCCCCCTCTCAGTTGTCTTAGTAATTCCAACACTTCACCCCATCCAAAATAATCCTCTGAGATTTGGCCTCCTTTACTTCATGCAAATCCAAAGCAACAGGATCTATTGTGGGAGCCACAACAACAGAACTGAATAGTTCCAAATGTTGTTCTCCCTGAGAACAGTTGACATCTAAACCTTCCAATGCAAATAGTTGGAAATGTCATCCAGCTGATCCTCAAATATAATGCATGCAACCATATTCCCTGTCGCTATTCAAAGCAAAACAAACAACAAATTTCCCACTTCAACCCTTGCCCAAATATCTCACCGCTCACTGTAACTCAGAGGCCAAGCTCTGATACCATGTAGAAATTTTAATGACAAAATCAGCAAGTACTAAGTTCTATCTTACACCTAGCAACCTAGAGATAAATGTCTTCTATGAACTCTAAAATGTCTAAACCCACATTCAGAAATTACCATAAGCATAAATACACATTGCTAAGCAATTTTGCAGCAGAATAAACACAATGAACAGCAACCATTCAACCCAGAAATACTCAGAAATTTAGACAATGTCAAGGAAAACCTCAATGTGGGGAAAACCAATGAGAGAGCGAAATTTATATAGCTTCAGGAAAGTACATATCAACAGCAGGAATACAATTTCTAGCAAGAGAAAAATACCTTACAGCACCCAAAACTGTCCCAAATTTCTGCCTTGGAAAATGTGCCCAGAAATGGCTATACAACCTGTACGGCCTAGCTGAACAGCACCCAAAAACAGTGCCAAATCCGTATTGTATGGACAGCACCAGAACCATCCTCTTCACCAACAGAAAACACTGAAAAAGGTGCCTTGATTTTTGTGCAACAATGCTGCCTCAATTTCTGTGCCCTCCTAGCCTATTGTACAGACTGTACAGTATGGCCCTCTTTTCCAGCCAGCAGCTACAACAGTCTTCACTTCAAAAATTTCTTGGGAAACATGCCCACTCTCTCTTGGGAAATGCGCCCTCCTTGCTGCCCTCTTTCCTCTCTCATGCTCTCTCGGAAAATCTCTCTCAAACTCTCATCATTGTGTCTTGCACACTACCC
>CBVK0100683341.1:0-10714 GCA_900067695.1 Picea abies
TCACTTTCCAAATCATAAAACAAAGCATCATCAAAATCTTGGAAAGGGAAATAACTTACCATGTTCACTTTTGATTGTGTAGGAGCATCGATGGATTGGATGGCTTCATCAAATGGAAGAGGGTCCAATACATCATCACTAGGACTCATCTCTTTGTCTTCATCAAAAAAAGAAGGAACTAGATCTTTCAAGGGTTCCTTTACTTCTTCACCTTCTGAATCATAGAACAAAGTGTCATCAAGAAACTGGAAAGAAAAATGACTCACCTCGTTCTCTTTATCTTGTGCAGGAGAGATAAGATATTGGAGAGCTTCATCGAGTGGAGGAGTGGTTACTTGTGCTTCATCCTCATAATTCACTTCTCTAGTTAAATTTTCACTGTATTTTATCGAATCATGGGAAAAATATTTCTCCTCTTCAAGGGGTTGAAAATTTTCTTCATAAATCTCTCCTTCTATGTCAGAGGGATCTTGGTATTGAGTATGGTATACATCCATAAGATCTCCTACAATCTCAGTGGTGAATCCTTCGTCCTCTAGGGCTATTGCGAGATTCTGAAGGGCATCTTCATCTGTCAGGCATTGTGGTTTTAAAAACTCAATAAACCTACTAATGAGATCTATGAAAGATGATATACCCCTATCTTCATAGCAACTCTTAAACCAATCTTGCAAAAAAAATGGTAGAGAAAGTATGAACAGTTTTACCATAACATCCTCCCATCCAAATTCGATATCACTTACATACTTCAAGAATTCTACAATGTGAGTAATTGGGAGGCCTCTGAATCTTAGAGAGTTGTTCAACCATTTTGCATCAAAGTAATTTGGGTGTCCTTGAAAACTTTTGAAATCAATAATCGGATACACTTTTTCCTAGGGAGCCATGATCCCATAACTTGGAAATACCACAAAATTGAGAGTAAGCTGGCATCTTGGAAAAGGTTAGTGGATTCGTCAGATAATTTTCTTGAAACTATCAAAGGGATGAGGGGATAACCCTTAGTGGAGTCGCCATGTAAGCTTTGTAAGATAAAGTCTTTTGAGGAAAGGCTGACCGAAAAGTGTCGTCTTTGAGCAGAATTGACTCAGTGTTCCCCGACAACGACGCCAAAATGTTATCACACACTTTGTACTTGCCCAAAAACTAAAGGCAAGTGAACAATTAATTGGAGTAACGGGAGGTTGTCCTATCATTGTGACCTAAATAAGACACCTCTTTCTCTTTAGGGTGAAATCCCAAGGGAGACATCCCCAGTGACCTAGGGGTTTGAGGAGGAAAATATTATAGTATTAATCAAAGTTCTTCCCCTCTCTCAAGTCACATTGATCAAAAAGTCCCAAAGGTTTAATAATATGAAGCAAAGATATGCTTAAGTGTACCTACCCAGAACAAGACAACAAGAAAACACTATTTGCAAGTAATAATTGATATTAGTGCTTCATAAAACCTTGGACTTTCAATCAAAGAAATGAGTTGATATATAATATGAAGAAAACAGAAAGTTATAACTGCAATGTATATATAATAATAGTTTCACAATTATTCCTTAAACAAGCTTCAAGAATGACCCAAAATGGTAACCTATAATTAGCAATATGCTAGCATTTGTCAGAAGCTAAGAAGGCAATGTAAAAATTCAACTTTAACACTTTCTTTTAGGAGCTTTTACTGTTGTAATATATGGTTGTATCTTACTTTTGTAACAACACCAAGAATGTTATTAAGTTAGTCTAATCTAGGGTTAGGAATAGTTAGAAAAGAGCTTGAGGTAGATGGTTTGAGGGTTGTTTTCATCAATCAATCAAATGCAAGGTATAAACTAGTGCCTTTAGGGTTAATGGAGTCACTTTTGCGGCAACAATATTGAAGAAAACAAATGATAATATGTGAACTAGATACAAGAGGGAGGATGGTTGAGGTGTTTGTAACCCAAGGCCTCAATCATCAAACCCTAGAAGGAAAACAATTATTAGGAAGTAGGTAACCCTAGGACCTAATGATTCTCCATCTTCTTTAGATCAAGCTTGAGATAAATAAATGATGTTAGAGTGCTACAAAGGTAGGGCTCTAGCATATGCTTCAATGGAGGTGTCTTCTAGCAAAATCAAGTAGGTGGATAGCTATTGAGAGAAGGACAATAACATGTGCTTATTCTCCTAGGGTTTCACACTAGCAATTTCATAATCTTAGTAAATGCAAAGTAAAAGATGCCATAACCATTAAAAGAAAGAATAATTGCAGATTTTCACTTACATTCACCAAGAATAATATAGTAAAATGCCCTAGTTGAAGACTTTTCAGCATGAAAATGCCAAAAATCACCAAAAGAATCCTCCTCCAAGAGTTGTGCACCACTTAATTTTATCCAATAAGCCTTAAAGAGGCCGAATTTCAAACGTCACACTTGTGTGAGTGAAAGATGATGATTAAAAATGAGAGTTTGATGTCTTATTTATAGAATAGAAATGACCTTTAATTACATTTTAGGTCAAAAAAGGCCGACATGGCCAGTTTACATGAAAAATCCAGTTTTGCATAAAATTGACAAATAAAACCCTAAATTCATCTTTTTAGGTTGACATCATGCCCCTCATAGGGTGACGTTGGCCTCCTTCTTGGAATGCTAGGCCTCCAAAGTGAAACGTTGGGGCTCAAAACCCCTTGGAACTACCACATGTGCCAACCAAAGTTGTCCTCATGTTAGATACCTCAATTGGATGACGTCAAGGCTCTGAATGATGATGTCAAGGGCCAACGTCGTGGTGGGAGGGAAAGACCCTCCTGGGTCTAGGCCTACCAAAGTGCCTCTGGTGGAACGTCCTTCCTTTTCTCTGGTGCAAGCCTCTGATATTTCTGTTCCTCTGGCTAGGGTCTTAACATCCATCTGGTGGTATTTTAGCCCTATGGAGGTCTTAGCTAATCATCTCCCCATATGTACCTATCCATCGGGAATGGTCCTGCATCAACAACAAGTACGCCCTCTATGGGCTTGTTATCTCACAGTTTGTAGCTTAGGTCAAAGGCTAAGGGATAGAGGCCAAACTGGTGTAACAGGAACCTACCCCACCCAATGTCACCACAATGGAGAGGTTATTTCTATTAAGGGAGGTTATCCCAAGGGAGATGTCCCTGGTAACCTGGGGTTTTGAAGAGGTCAATGTATAAGGATCAAAGAAAAATTTCCTCCTCACAGGTTACCACCAAGGTTAGATAGTCTGGCTAATCAGCCAATAAAGAAGTGTATTCCCAAAAGAGAACACTTGCCCGGAACAAGACAAAAACAAAAGAATATATGCAGGCTATAATTCGGTGGGTTAGTACTTCATATAACTATATGACATCAATAAGTAAGCAATGTAAAACAATAGATATTAATGAGATCAACGTTTTATCAATATGGCGATGGAAAATATCAATTCATCAATAACAATTGAGATGATGCAACCAACAATGTATTTAATCACTCCTTTACTCAATAAATGCTTTCAACCATCATCTAATTGCTTATCATCAAAAGGTGTTGCGTCAAGATGGAATAACCAAGTATGATGTCAACCTAGTTAGGGTTAGCTAGTTAGTTAGGGTTTCAAATTTAAAAGTCTTGAGAGGTTGTTTGAGCACTATCACTTCAACGTTGTGGGTTTAAGATTAGTGCCTAGGGGTAGATGGAGTCATTTAAGGAGAGGAAGCAAGGTTGAAATGATAAATGCTAAGGACAAGAGGGAAGGGTTCTATAGTGTTGCAATGGCAGGGCCCTAGAATCAAAACCATAGGGGAAAGAGGCTCACTCCGGTGTTTCTTAAGCAAGGCCTCGTGCTCTTTCCTCATTCCTTAGGTCAAACTTGGAAAAATGACTAGCTTAAAAGATAAGTTAAAACAAGAGGATGAGGTGAGGGAAAGTGTTGCAATGGCAAGGCTTTGTCACCAAACCCTAGAAGATGGATGACCCTAGGTGTAGATAACCTAGGCCTAGGACGTCACCTCCTTCTTAACCTTTGAAAATCACAACTAGTACAAGGGAAAAAGGGTAAAGAGAGTGTAGCAAAGGCTAGGCTCTTCATTCCTTTTTCAATGGCTGAATATTTCTCTCTAAGGAGACATGAAATAAGGACCTACTTGTGTGCTTGTCACCTAGGGTTTTAAAATCAACAAATTTATAGTAAATGCAAGAATATAAACCTACAACCATTCAATTAAGAAGTTTTTCAAAATAACACTTACATATCATGTTGAAAAAGCATGTGCAAACCCTAGTTGTAAACCTTCCTTCAAGAGAAATGCCAAATATGCCAAGAGATTCCTGCCATCAACAAGTGTGCCTCACTTTAAAAGACCAAATACCCAATAAGGGTGCAAAAATCAGACCTCACGAGAGAGTGAGTTATGTGTTATGTTCAAATGAGGGAAAAACATCCTCAATATATAGTGTATCATGGCCTATAATTAACATTGGGTCACTAAAAATAGCCGACAAGTCTACAAACCAAAATCATATTGTTTTTAAATTAAATTGTTAAATTAAAACCCTAAATGAGCATAAGCAAGATGTCAATCCTTCTTGAGGGAGACGCTGGCTCTTTTTAAGGAAAAATGCAACACAAATGACAAAATGTTGGCCCTTTTAGGCCTCCAAACCCTGCCACGCATGCCAGCTGCCCTGTCAAACTGCCATACTCTCAAGATGACATCAATGGATCCTAGGTGACATCCTGGGCCATCAAAGGGAAACGTTCCACCTGAAGTGGGTCAACCCCCCTGGGCTGGGCTAAGCCAAAGTATCCCGGATGGAACGCCCTTCTTCTTCTCAGGTGAAAAATCTCAATTAAGAACTGTCCTATCTCTGTCCCTGATGGGGTCACAACAACCATCTGATGGTATCTTCAGCCCCATGGAGGTCCGAACTAATCATCTCCCCATATGTACCGGTCCAACTGGTACCTATCCGTCAGGCACGGTCCTGCACATCAAAAACTTCGCCCTCCATGGGCTCATTAGTCATAGGGATCATAGCAATGTTAATCACGTTTCATCATTAAGGTTATCAAACATATGCATAAAAAACTTGATATATCATTCAATAGCTCAAAGATATTACAAAGACCTACAATACAAAGACGAAGAAAAAGACAAAATACCCTATTGGGCTAGTATCCATAAGGAAAGGAAAGTATCCAAGGGGTATCATCCAAGCCATGTAAAATGAGGTGATGCGGTCAAGGGATGTCCAGACATATAGATAGAGTGAGAGACAGGGATGCATGATATTACCTATGGGTGCCTTTGTAGAAGGTGAGATGTACCCGTCATGGATGCAATTCTTTCCAAGCCCTTTATTGCCTTTATTCTTTTCATTTCTTTATTTGTTTTTTTCTTTTTTATTTCAAGGACTAACTAGAGGACACTACCTTGGCATGGTGACCGGAGCTGACAATGTTACCCACAAGTAATTTCATAGAGATGATAAGGCTGGCTCATGATGAGACCCCCTTTCCCTTGGCCATGCAACCAAAGGTCACTGCCCTGGCATGGGAACTAGACAGTGGCAATGTCATACTATTAGGTACCCATGAAAATAATAGGTTGGCTCATGATGAGACCCCCTATCCTCTTGGCTAGGTCTTGTTTTTGTTATTTTTCTTCGGGTCCCTCTTATTTCTTGCTGAGAGGCCTTTTATTTCCTTCTCAGGGATCCCTGGGCGAAGCATCTCTAGGTTTCATTTTTTATGGCTTTTATATTTTACCAATTTCTTTTACCTTCTGGGCCTTTATCCCCTTCTTCCCATGAGATAAGGTGCAACCCCACAAACAGATCATCCTAATGCCCGTACTAGGGGAATGGCATAGTTGAGTGGGAGATAAGATGTAAAAGTGATGATATGATGGGAGCGAATGCTGGCTCTTTAGAAACCCCCCCGATGGCAAACCAAAACCTATGGGTACAGGCTTGCTAGGAAACCCTGTCAACCCCCCCAACCATGGTCAAGTGGGTTAATGTAAGATCCAAGTAGTTGTCAAAAATAAAAGGAGTAAGATGCATATATCTAAAGGTTATAATGATAAAAAATGACACATACCATGATACCTGGACCAATTACCTCATGGAGCAAGAGTCTTCCCCGATATAAGACCAGACCAATGGTGATGGATGCTACTGCTGCTGATAAGACAAGTTTGATTAAAGAAGAGAAGGATGGGCCCTCCAGGGCCATGCTCAGGTCAATCCTGCTCTCGGTACTCCATGTCTAGGACCTGTGGGCCTCGAGACATGATCTCCTGGTTATCCCTAAAAATCAAGGATAACATCTGGCTCCAACTTGGGGACATGTGCTCACCGTAGAGCGCATGAGAACCTCAGCATCTCTGGCATAACCTGCAGACCTGCTCAACTCAATAGGGACATCAGTAGTAAAAATGGGGTGGTAATGCCACCCCAACATACATAGATATATATATACTGAATCATAAGTGAGAATATAAAGTGAAGTATTTACCTGCATTTACCTGTAGGCTAGATTTTGGTGCAGTCAAACAACCAGTGAAGCCAATCCAGCAACGTCCCACAGTACCTGCCTTTGTGCTTCATCATAAACCAAAATAGTGATAAGTTGAGCACAAAAATAACATGGGTTAGAACATGTATCAGATCATCGAGAATCACAAAGTCTAACTCATGGAGGTGGGTGGGAGGGATAAAATTATGCCAAATCAATCTAGGAGGAAAGTACTCAATCCACTTCAAGAAAGGGTCATGAGAAATGCAAGGTTCAGAAAATGGACTCAAAGGGCCTGTCAACTGGCTACCTAGGACATCGTCATGCTCTGAAGTCAGGGAAGGGATCGACAAAGATCTAGCAGATGACTAGCAAGCTATCAAGGGAAAGTTGAAAAAATGGGGCAACTGACTCGATCTTGCAATACCCAACCAAAACTTGGAGACTAGGGTTTGCCTAAGAGGAAACTCAACATAAAAACTATACTTCCCAACTACACCTTTAATGGACAAACACGCTAAAGTAATAACATGTGGCTGGAGAAAAATGTCATGATCAACTTTCTTTAGGCAAACAATGTTCTTACTTGTATCAAAATCCGAGCATAGTGGTGATTGATAATCATATTCATAAAATAAATCCAAATTCTCAAAGGAACAATCATCAAAGTCCTCAAGGTATGATCGAAAATCATCAGGAAAACAAGGTACTGGGTCATCCTTGGGTTTTTCGAGAGTACGGGTAAAATTTTCATCTCCTTGCTACCACTGATGAAAAATAATCTGTTGTGATGATTGCAAGGGAAACACTTGGAAATGACTCTCAGTGTCATAGACGGGATCCATGTCATAACCAACTATATCCCACCTACATCCCTCAACATGTATGAACTCATCAATGTTATCAACAATATCACTATCTGTGTCATAACATGCAAGGTTCGAAATATTTGAAAATTCATGTTCTTCCTCCTCATTTCCTTCATTATAAAGTAAAGCATCAACAAAAACCAGGGGATGAGGGTAACTTACTATTTCTTTTTGTGTAGGGGCTTCGAGGACTCTGGTGTTTTCAGCATGTGTTACTTCTTCATCCTCATGGACCGTTTCTTTGTCTTCGATTGTATAGCAAGGAATATCTATTTCATTCAAAGCTTTCATTTCTCCCTCATTTTTTGAACCAAGGAATAAGGTGTCATTGAAATCTTGACGTGGAAAACAACTAAACTCATCTTCGCTCTGATGTGTAGGCAAAACAGGTTCTTGGATGATGTCATCATAGTGAAGAGCAGGGGTTGGTACTTCATCATCTTATTCAGGTTTTTGCTCCTTAATCACATCCTCATTCTAGTGGTCAAGAAATTGTTCCCTTCTCTTTTGTGGATCTTCAGAAAAGTTTTCAAGGGAAAGTAGTCTTATCCAGCTGGGAGTGTCCATGGCATTGGTTCTGGACAAGAGATTCTTTTCGATTTGAATGGCCATGTTGTGAGCTTCTACAAGTTTTTTCGGATTCTTTTTATTTAGGAGGAAGCTCAAATGGCCCTGAAGCCCATTAGTATATACATAAATGAGGTACTTGTCTTTTGGACGATAGCTTTCAGGAATATTGTAAAGAAACTTCTGGAATTTGGCCCCGAAAACTCTGACAACCTCATACTCTGCTTGTTTTATGTCCTCAAGCTCTTTCGACAATGATTGTATATCTTCCAATTTCATAGCCCACCTTGCAAGGAATATCTCTTCAAAATGGTCCATAGATATGATGTTGGCAGCTGGAAGATTATCATACCATCTTTTAGCCCCTCCATGTAGAGAGGCAGAGAAAAGTTTCATCACAAAATCTTCAACCTCGTCACTGACAGGGTGGTATTGGAAGAACTCCCAAAATCTGCTCATGTGATAATCAGGACTTTCTCCATCGATGCCAGTGAATCTAGGGAGCCAATTCTTATAAAAGAGAGGCATTTTTCTAGGATATCCTAGGATTTTAATCATGTCCAAAGGTTTGTAGTTCCCTGGATTCCATTGTGAAGTCATAGTTGGCTTCGTCATTAGTGAAGTCGCCAGATAGTTTTCTCGAAACTATCAAAAAGAAAAGGGGAAAACACCCTAAGTGGAGTCACCAGGTAAGCTTGTAAGATAAGGCATCTTTGGCAAGGCTTACTGAAAATATATGTTGTTTGAGGAGAATTGACTCAGTGTTCCCTGAAAATGGCACCAAAATAATATCGCACAGTTTGTAGCTTAGGTCAAAGGCTAAGGGATAGAGGCCAAACTGGCGTAACAGTAACCTACCCCACGCAATGTCACCACAATAGGGAGGTTCTTTCTATTAAGGGAGGTTATCCCAAGGAAAACGTCCTTGGTAACCTGGGGTTTTGACGAGGTCAATGTATAAGGGTCAAAGCAAAAGTTCCTCCTCATAGGTTACCACCAAGGTCAAATAGTCTGGCTAATCAGCCAATAAATAAGTGTATGCCCAAAAGAGAACACCTGCCCGGAACAAGAAAACAACAAAAGAATATATGCAGGCTATAATTCGATGGGTTAGTACTTCATATAACTATCTAACATCAATAAGTAAGAAATGTAAAACAACAAATATTAATGATATCAACGTGTTATCAATATGGCGATGGAAAATATCAATTCATCAATAACTATTGAGATGATGTAGCCAACAATGTATTTAATCACTCCTTTACTCAATAAATGCTTTCAACCATCATCTAATTGCTTATCATCAAAAGGTGTTGCGTCAAGATGGAATAAACAAGTATGACGTCATCCTAGTTAGGGTTAGCTAGTTAGTTAGGGTTTCAAATTTAAAAGTCTTGAGAGGTTGTTTGAGCACTATCACTTCAACGTTGTGGGTATAAGATCAGTGCTTAGGGGTAGATGGAGTCATTTAAGGAGAGGACACAAGGCTGAAAGGATAAATGCTAAGGACAAGAGGGATGGGTTCTAGAGTGCTGTAATGGCAGGGCCATAGAATCAAAACCATAGGGGAAGGAGGCTCACTCCGGTGTTTCTTAAGCAAGGCCTCATGCTCTTTCCTCCTTCTTTAGGTCAAACTTGGCAAAACGGCTAGCATAAAAGATAAGTTAAAACAAGAGGATGAGGTGAGGGAAAGTGTTGCAATGGAAAGGCTTTGTCACCAAACCCTAGAAGATGGATGACCCTAGGAGTAGATAACCTAGGCCTAGGATGTCACCTCCTTCTTAACCTTTGAAAATCACAGCTAGTACAAGGGTAAAAGGGTAAAGAGAGTGTAGAAAAGGCTAGGCTCTTCCTTCCTTCTTCAATGGCTGAATATTTCTCTCTAAGGGGACATGAAACAAGGACCTACTTGTGTGCTTGTCACCTAGGGTTTTAAAATCAACAAATTTATAGTAAATGCAAGAATATAAACCTACAACCATTCAATTAAGAATTTTTGCAAGAAAACACTTACATATCATGATGAAAAAGCATGTTCAAACCCTAGTTGTAAACCTTCCTTCAAGAGAAATGCCAAATATGCCAAGAGAATCCTCCCATCAACAAGTGCGCCTCACTTTAAAATACCAAATACCCAATAGTGGCGCAAAAATCAGACCTCACGAGAGAGTGAGTTATGTGTTATGTTCAAATGAGGGAAAAACATCCTCAATATATAGTGTATCATGACCTATAATTAACATTAGTTCATTAAAAATAGTCGACAAGGCTACAAATCAAAATCATACTGATTTAACATTAAACTATTAAATTAAAACCCTAAATGAGCATAATCAAGACGTCAATCTCTCCTGAGGGAGACGTTGGCCCTTTTTAGGGAAAAATGCAGCACAAATGACAAAATGTTGGCCCTTTTAGGCCTCCAAACCCTGCCACACGTGCCATCTTCCCTGTCAAACTGCCATACTCTCAAGATGACGTCAATGGATCCTAGGTGACGTCCTGGGTCATCAAAGGGAATCGTTCCACCTGAAGTGGGTCAACCCCCTGGGCTGGGCTCAACCAAAGTGTCCCAAATGGAACATCCTTCTTATTGTCAGGTGAAAAATCTCAATTAAGAATTGTCCTGTCTCTGCCCCTGATGGGGTGCCAGCAACCATCTGATGGGCTCTTCAGCCCCATGGAGGTCCAAACTAATCATCTCCCCATGTGTACCGATCCTCTGGTACCTGTCCGCCTGGCATGGTCCTGCACATCAAAGACTACGCCCTCCATGGGCTC
>CBVK0100683342.1:0-11809 GCA_900067695.1 Picea abies
TGTTCGTATCATGAAAGGTTACATCCTGTGACAAAGGTATGCCTATTTCCACACTTAAACCCAGGTGGCACGATCTTTTGATAATGGTTAAACAATTTGTGACCTGTGAAGGTCGGTATGGATTGGTTTTTCTATATCACCTTCGACTGTTAATGAATTTCATGGGTTATCCATTAAACATGCCATTTTACTTCCTGCGTAGTCTCTACAAAATGGCTAAGAGGTTCAAATGCGAAAAGGTTGATAGCAGCTTGTTTCACCATGGCTTGATTAGACTCATCGTCGTTCACCATTTAAACCTCCATGGCGATAATTGGCAAGCCTTTTTATCTCGAAATGGCTTTGTTGATTCAGAGTCTATCCAAATCGACAAGTCTGTGGTCAGTGAGACTATGGTCGAGCCACTAGTTCCATTTCATGCCCTTCTACCCTCTCCCAAACCTTCGGTTGGCCCTGATATTGACCTACCCGACATCATAACAGACAAGGTTGAGGTTGTAAAGAAGCTTGTAAGTAAGAAAGTCAAGGGTAACCATACTGTCAACAACAAGGGTAAAAATAATGCTCGATTAATATCAAGACTAGCCTGGAATAAACCTAAGCCTAGCATCGACCAAAATCCCATAGTTCTGAGCGAAGACTTGGACTCCGATATCGAGCACTTCCTAGCTGGAGAGTACCCCTATTCCCAAGGCCTGTGCTCTGAGCCACCCTATGACTATGTTTCTAATTTTCCACCATGCCTAAAGAACAATCCTAATTACCCAGGAATCAAGCTTCATAATGAAACCCTCGGTGATTTAAACAAACCCTCGTTTGCAATTTTGAAGCCCGAACAAACATCATGCAGCCAATGTAATGTGTGGCTTGAGCGCTACTATGCCGATGTTCCCTTATTACAATCGAAGATCAAGTCTTTAGAGAACCAAGTCACCGTGTTGTCAAGAGAAAGGGACAGGCTTCAAGCTATTGACAAGAAGCAGAAAACCACTGGTTCGATCGTTTTTAGGAATGTCGAATTGGCAACTGCCTTCATCAATTCCAAACTATCATGACCAAGTTGTCTGCTGATTATCCAGGCATGAATTTCAATATCAATTTCGTTTTATGAATTTCTTGGACTAATATAATGAATTGGTTTTTGATTTTCAGTTAGCTCTATTCATTATTCGAAATGACTCTGTCATAGTTTGATTATCAAAAACAGTTATGTCGTGGATCCTTTACAATAGATTCATTTTACTAAAGTCGAATATGGTTATGATTTTGGTATGCGATTTTGTCGTGCCCAGTTTAGTAGAAGCGATTGATTGGTTTTGACTTGGGTTTGATTCCTTTTCAATAATTCTGTTGGTTTGAATTAACCAAATCAATGGGGTTTGCTTTCGTTTAGATTTTGATTGCTTATGACCTGTATAAGAGATCTTTGTGCTAAAATCAGAGCACGACTATGTTTTGATTTGGTATGATTTCGTTGTGGTTGGATTCTTTCGGCTCTGTTTTAGTTTTTATGGTTTGATTTTGGAACGATTTCATGGGCTTGAATTGTTATGATCCTTTAGATACGTTATGCATCATTATTAATGATTGGTTTAATAAATATGATGTAATCTTTTAAATCAGGAAAACAACTCTGTTTGACTTCGATTTGCCAAAAATGACTCTGTTTTGTATTGAATCGATATTCTCATTTGGCCTGTGCTGAAGATCTATTTGCTAAAATCATGGAAACAGTGTCAATTCATAACGATTATGTCAGCCTCAAACCGTTTCGATTCGTTCTTCTTTGATTGGATCTGCAAGTGATTACTGTGTGCCACGATTAGCATGATCGCTTGTTTATGTTTAATATATCTATATCAATTTGAAAACGATCCTGTTGATTTTGTTTGGATTCGATAATAATCTTGTTGATAATTGAATCAACATAAAACTATTGGTGTTGATTTCAATTGGTCCATGAAAACGATTTCATTGCTGTTGAGTTATCCAATATGATTATGTTGACCCGAAATTGTGATAACAAATGGAACAAAGTACATGTATCTATGTAATCATTCGATTAATCATAATCTTGTTTGCTCTCAAATTAGTATAACAGTTTTTTATTTGAATGATTCGTTGGTTTTCAAATAGAAATTAGATACTTGTTTAATAGTTTGAATTTAATTCTTTGAGTTTTGAATTGGTTTTAATACGATTCTGTGTTCAATTTAGACCAGCTACACAATCGCAAGATTCTGTAGCTAGTCTTAGAAATTAGATTTTTGTCAATTTTATTAATAAAATATCCTCTAATATTGTCTGTTCTTGTCCTTGTTCAGGTACATATGAATTGCAATGATCAATTTGGGCATGCTGTGACAATATAGGAGATATTTATGAGATGTAGTTTTAATTTTTAAGTTGTTAGTTTGAGTTAGAAATAGAGACTTGGGATATTTTCCCAGATTTGTGTAAACTGTTTTGATAACTCCCACAAGGATGTTTTACCCTGTGGGAGGTGTTTAAATACTTGTCATTTTTTGTAATAAACTCATCATCCTCACTATGGGAGAACCAGACTATGGATTTATGATTCAGACTCAGATGAAAGTTGATGTCTTGTAACAACTTTCGCTTTCAAGATATCAAACTTTTGTTTCAAGTTTTATTCATATCATTTTGCAGTTGATTATAGACTACTTTAGCTATCGTAATCTATTGCAGGTTGATGTGACTTGATTAATGTGTATCCATATCTGATCTCTTTTATTATTTAAAAATACAACAATTATTTGTTTCAGTTAATGAATCACAAATTTCTCTTCTTCGTTAATTGAATCATTTTGTACAAATCCTTGCACGCAGATTTATCTAAATGTTATGATTTGTAAATTATAAGATTGTTGTAACTTTTATGTCTTGTTTGTTCTGTTATCAATTTTCAAAAGAGAACTGCTGCTTACTGTTTACTAGAGGCTGGCAGAGGATTGATGCGGGTTTGCTCCCATTGAACAGTTGAACTGGATTCTTTACACAGGACAAATTGGAAAGCGTTATTACAGGTTAGCTTATTTGTATAATTTAATTAGTTTAGATAGATATATGTATAGTTTAGAATTGTAGTTAGAGTTAGTGTTTTAGTTGCTTAGCTTAGATAGTTAGTTTTTATTCTATTTCTTTATCATAAAACTATAAAATCAAAAAACAGTTTCGTTGTCTTAGGACAGTTTGCAATTGATTTTTTGCAGGTTTGCTTCTAAATCTGTAATTTATAAATATTGTACATTTGTCATTAAGATTTGATTTAGTTAATAGTTGAATGTTAAATTTCATAGAATTATTATAGTATTAGATAGTAGATTGTATATATTAGTAGTTTAGATTTGTTTACTAGTTTATTTTAATTGTTATTTTTATTTAGATTAGTTAATTTAGAGTAGTTTTCTTTTTTTGTTTTCTTAGGACTTAGATCGGCTAACGGAGCTGCTAAACCCATCAGGGTGGGTTATCCCAAATGGCTTGGGTTATTTAGACAACCCCGGACCAGATCCACTCTCCCAGTTGATGGACGGTCAATTTCGTCCGTCAACAAATGGCGCTAGAAGGAGGGCATGAAATTAATTAATGCCATGAGGCGGTCGTAAGACTCCTCCACCACCTAATCACTCACCTATAGTGACAAGAAGTCATTCGAACGATATCATTTCCCCTCAAACAACAACCACATCAATCGACGATCACTGGGTCACAGTCGAACCAGTAACCCCAAATCCTATAGGTGGTGACATACAAGAGATTGTCCGCCAATATCTCATAAGAACTCATAGTGCCTTAGACCGTTTGAGGCAACCAAATCGACCTTTAGACCAACCTTTAGATTTCTCTGTTATCAAAGAACAACCTGGAGACACTAACCTCACTGTGAACCCTACAGATCCAACCCTCAATCTTGCTACAGGAGGATCTGGAGTACCTCCCTCACCACCTCCATCATCTCCTTCCTCTTCTGGAGGAGATTCTTCTGACGAAGGAAGTTCCCCTTCTTAGCCTTCCACACCCACTACACCAATGACCAACCATAACAACCCTGCTAGACCTTGGCTTGACCAGGATGCCGTAGCTGTACTTGGAGCTCAACATCCCTTACCTAAACATCCAGAGAAATGGCTTCCCAAGTTTGACCCTGATTCAAAATAGATCGTTGAAGATCACATTAAAAAGTTTATGTTAGCCATAAGACTCCGCAATGTTGAACATGAAGACGTAGTCTGTAGGTTGTTCCCCTATACTTTTGAGGGCAATGCATCTACATGGTACTTTTCCCAACAACCCCATACCATCGTGTCTTGGGAAAAGTTTGAGTCATGCATTTTGGAAAAGTTCGGAGACGGTAAGCCTCCGGAATTCCTAGTCATGGATCTGTCTAACTTAAGAATGAACCCTAAAGAGAAAGTTAAAGACTTCAATCTAAGATTCTTAACACTTAAGAACCGAATCCCTGTGGATTCCATGCCTGCCAAGAATCTCATAATAGCATACTATACTAAAGCTTTGCACCAAAGTATAGCTATTTGGGTTAAATGATCTAAGAAAGACACGTTGTTAGAAGCCTTCAAGGAGGCCAGCCAGATTGAAAAAGACATACTTAGTCTTAAAGACTCTAATAGCAATGAAACAAAGACTGGATCTTCTTCCAAAAAGAAGATCCAAATCCTCCCTAGACCTACTCAAAGTAAAACACAACCTGAAACCTCTGATTTAGAAAACTTAACTAAAGTTGTTCAAAAACTGTCAAATCAAGTTATAGACTTAAAAAAGTTGACCGAAGAAGCTTCCTCGAGCAAAGGACCTTACAAGCCCCCGTTCTGGAAGCCTTTTCTTACCAACCGACCTAATCCAACCACCGAGGTTCTTAATCTAGAAAGTCTACAATACGCCCTTCAAACAATTCTAGAAGCCCAGGATGACTTGATGCCTCCTGAGATTCCTGAGGAGGTAGTTGAACAAGAGTCATTTCAAGAAGAAGAGTCTTCTACAAACATTTTTGGACACTTCTCGGATAACATCTTTCAAGCTAACTTCGAGACGGTTCATCCTTATAATACAAGGAGTAAGACAACAAATAAACCTTCTTCCGAAAACACTACAACTTCACCTCCAAAGCAATCTAAACCAGCTGAGACTAAACAGAGTCATGTGAACCCCAACTTAGATTATGATGTAGTTTAAGATCTTAAAAAGTTGAGAGATAACATTTCTGTTTATGAGTTATTGAAATTTCCATTTCTGCTACAAAAAATGTTACAGAATATCTCAGAGAATGGCAAAAATGGTAATTCAAGTGGTAACAAGGTTGTGCAAAACAAAGTTCCTCAGAAGACTTCCACTAAAAATAATCCTGATCCTCAAGATAAAGGAAGCCTTCCTATGAGTAATGTAAATAATGTAAATAATGTAAATAATGTAGATAAAGTAGCTTTAGAAACTGTGAGTAAAAAACCACAAACTACCACCCTTAGTACTCGCAAAAATATACCTCTATTTTTGTTAACATTCGAAATCTTTAATAGAAACGTGCACAATTGTATGGTAGACTCAGGAGCATCATCCAATGTGATGCCATGGTCTGTATGCCAAAAGATTAACGCCGAAGTTGAACCATCCACCTTAAAAATCATACAACTTGATCGAACCAATGTTAAAGTTATAGGTGAACTAAAGAATGTGCTTATAAGATTATCATCTAACCCCAAGGTTCATCAAGTTATTGATATTATTGTTGTGCATATTCCAGAAGTGTATGGTCTATTTTTAAGCAGGGACTGGTCAGAGCAGCTACACGGCTATTTCGCGACAGACTGGTCTCACCTATGGCTTCCAGAGAATGACAATCCCAACAAGATCAAGGTAAATCATGAATGCTACCTTAAGTTCACGGTCACAGATTTGAACAATCCCAACGAACCATTTACACCTTTTGTTGATTCACCCGAAGTACAAGGGATGGACACCTTTTTCAGAAATTTTGTGGCCGAGACTTCAGCTATCAACAATCCAGAACAACAGTCCGAGATTGTAGCATACATGTAGCCAACAGCTTCTACGCAACGGTCTCATGTACCCAATGGAAATCAAATTTGGTCTCTTTATTTCGACGGGTCAAAGTCCAAAGAAGGAGCTAGAGCAGGCTGTGTTATTATCGATCCGGCAGGTAACAAAAAATTGATTGCATGTAGGTTAGAATTTGAATGTACTAATAACACTGCAAAATATGAGGCTTTACTGCAAGGTCTCAGAAAACCTTTGGATATGAACATTCAAAACTTGACTGTCTTTGGCGACTTCGAAATCATGGTTAGACAGGTAAGAGATTTTATCCACTGTCTGTCTCCGCATCTTAAAAGCTACCAATCCGAGGTATGGAATTTAATGAATAAGTTTGTTGCTTTCAATATAAATTCTATTCCTAGATTGAATAACTCTGAAGTAGATCTATTAGCTAACGTAGCTTCTAAACTCTTTCCTGCAGAAGGCTTATCCCCGGATGCATTCTTAGTTGAACTGTTGTTCAAGCCATCAGTGCCCGACAACATCACGAACTGGAGAGTCTTTGACGACGATCAACAGATTATTAACTTTTTGCATATGGAAGAAAATTTTCAAGGCGCGGTGATAGACGAACGCACGCACGAAAACAATTTGCACGATTTCATGGTAATACCAGATCCGAGAATTCCTGAATCTTCATCAGACATGGTAAACTCAATCCCTAAATCTGTAGTTAGATTAGAGAAATTTTATGATCTTCAAGATAAATTTAAAAAGTCGGTCAATTGTAAAACCAATAGTTCCTCATTATCATATGAAAAAGTAAACTTAGGGACTAAGGACAATTCGCAGTGCATTAATCTAGGGGTAGGATGTTCTGAACAAGAAAAAGCTGCATTTATTAAATTGTTCAAAGAATTTAAAGATGTCTTTGCATGGACGTATGATGACCTTAAAACTTTCGACCCTAACATCATACAACATGTCATTCCTATGAAACCCCAAACCTCACCCTTTCAACAGAAATTAAGAAAAATGCACCCTAAGATTGAACCGACCGTTAAAAAAGAATTGAATAAGCTCCTAAATTCTAAGATTATTTTCCCTGTTAGGCACACTCAATGGGTTTCTAACCTTGTCCCTGTCCAGAAGAAAAGTGGGGAAATCCGACTTTGCGTCGATTTTTGAAACCTTAACAGAGCGTCTGATAAAGACAACTACCCTGTCCCACCCATGGAACAGATCCTTCAACAGGTATCTGGTTCTGAGAGGCTATCCTTACTGGATGGTTTCTCAGGGTACAACCAAGTCCTGATGTCTCCTCCAGACCAACTTAAAACTACCTTCCGCACCCCGTTGGGCACCTACGCATATCGAAAAATGCCCTTTCGATTGATTAATGCTGGTGCCACTTTCCAGAGAGAAATGGACATTTCTTTTCGAGGCCTAATCAATCAGTCCGTCATAGTTTACTTAGATGATGTGACCATATTTTCTAAAAACAAAACCGATCATCTAACTCACTTACGAGCTGTTCTACAATGATGTTGTAAATACAACATCTCCTTGAATCCTAAAAAATCCATCTTTGCAGTAGAACAGGGTAAACTCTTGGGATTTATTGTGTCAAGCGAAGGGATGATTATCGACCTTGAAAGGATTCAAGTCATCGCGAAACTTCCCCCTCCTACATCCAAAAAATCTATGAAGTCTTTCTTAGGCCAGATTAACTTCGTAAGGAGATTCATCCCCAGTTTCTCTGAAATGGTCAGGCCTTTACAGAATTTAATTAAGAAAGACACCCAATATCACTGGCGACCCCTAGAGAATCAAGATTTTAATGCAATAAAGAAGGCCATAATAGATGCTTCATCTCTCATGATCCCCGACTTTTCTCAAGACTTCACACTTTATACTTTTGCTTCTGACCATTCCTATGCCACCATCCTAACTCAAAAGAACGCTGAAAACAATGAAGTACCCATTGCCTTTATGAGATCTGCTTTCAAAGGTGCTGAACTTAATTACCCAGCGGTAGATCGGCAAGCCTACGCTATTTTCAAAGCAGTCAAGCACTTCCGGTCCTATCTTTTGAAGTCAAGGACGAAAGTCATTGTCCCTTACCCAGCCGTCAGGAACCTGTTAGTGCAAAAGGAACTAGGAGAAAAGAGGGCTAACTGGGTTACCTCCTTGCAGGAGTACGACTTAGAAATTACCCCAGCTCAAATAGTGAGAGGCCAAGGGTTATGCAATTTAGTCGCTGATTCAGCAGCAGGACAGCAAGAAGAAAGTGATATGTCAAACCTAGGACAACATGATCAAAATGCAATCTGCTATGCACAAAACCCTGTTAGTCCTTGGTATGACGATATAAGATTCTATATTGAACATGGGTCAACCCCTCGTCACTTGGATCCCACTAAAAGAAGAGCATTGAGATTAAAGTCTGCCTCCTTTCATTTGGTTAATGGTATCCTGTTTCATCAAAGTTTTGATGGTGTGCTAATGCGTTGTCTTGAGAAAGATGAAGCAGAAAAAGTCTTGCTAGAATTGCATGCAGGAGAAGTTGGTGGTCATTTTGGTGGCGACACCACTGCCCATAAGGTTTTAAGAGACGGTTATTACTGGCCCACGCTTTTTATAGACGCCCATTCCTTGTGTTGTAAGTCTACCATTTGTCAAAAAGCATCAAGGCGGCTACAAAAACCAGCCTTTCCTTTGCAACCTATTTTAGTAGACTCTCATTTTCAGTAGTGGGGCCTTGATATCATAGGTCCAATCAACCCTCCATCCTCACAATAGCATAAGTTCATCATAACAGCCACAAATTACTTTACCCGATGGTCTGAAGTCGTCGCGTTAAGAACTGTCAACACCAGTCAGGTAATTGCCTTTCTAAATTCGAATATTATCACTCGTTTTGGTATCCCTGACTGTTTAATATTCGATAACGCTTCTTACTTTTCCTCTCTTGAGATGAGCGAGTTCGCTTTGGAAAAAGGAATTAATTTGAAGTATTCTGCTAGCTATTACCCCCAGGGCAATGGATTGGCAGAATCACCAAATAAGAACTTGATTAAAATCATCAAGAGAACAGTGGCTGAAAATCACAAAAATTGGCACAATGCATTGTTAAACGCGATGTGGGCTGATAGGGTAACACCAAAAGCTGTTGTAGGTAACTCCCCCTTTTTTCTCATTTATGGCAGAGAAGCAATTCTGCCACCACATGTTCTTCTTCCTTCACTTCAGCTATCGCAAAAAATTCAAGAAGAAGATTGTCCCCCTTTAGAAAACCGAATTAATGCTTTGATGAAGCTAGAAGAGGTAAGAGCCCAAGCTAAACGTAATTTAGATCAACATCAACTATTGGTTAAAAGATGGTTCGATTCTAACTCTGCTTCTACTAGGAATTTTGAGGTAGGTGATCTCATCTTGAAATGGGACAAACCGCATGAGGGAAAGGGAGAGCACACAAAATTTCAAAACTTATGGCTTGGACCATTTTTAATTGCTGAGAAGTTGGGTCCCAGTTCTTTCCGATTGCAAAATATAGAGGGACCGCCTGACACCTATCCGATGAATGGCCAAGCCCTGAAAAGATACTTTGCTTGATGACAACCCTTGTACATTATGTACATATTTTTCTTGGCTTGTTTTTCTTTTGTTGTTTTGATTTGGATTTCTCCTTTTCGTTTATCAGCTTGTGTTTTTGGAAATACACATACCTGTATACTGAGCTATTCAGACAAAGAAAACAGAAAATTCCTTCGCTCAAATGACTGCTAAGAAAATTGTATAAACATCAATTGTATACTTCTGAAATTTACATCTGTGATTGGTGAAATTTTGTTGTTTGAAAGAAGTGAACTGATTTCAAACTCTAACATAAGCTTGTTGCGATCATCCATTATCTTTTTATGCTGTACCTATTCCTTAAGGGAATGACTCAGAAGATGTCTCCCTGCCTTAGAAAGTTGGTTCTGTAAATGAAACATCTCTGGATCTTAATAAAGGACAGTTCTAAAAAAAAATAAAAAAATTGCTGAGGTCTTAAAAAATATATGAAAATATCATAATTTTCAGCGTCACCCCGCTCGACTATATCTTTGAAAAAAGAAATAAATCATTAATAGAGCTATGCAAAGTGCTTGTAAACCTGTCGGGATGCTGAACAGGTCTGCTGGCAATGGATAAATGCATGCATGGCACCAAGACAACTTCGTCAGGGTACTGAACAGGCCCGCTAGAAGTGAAGCAATGTCGGGTATATGAAAATTTGCAAATACGAAGCCTCTTGACTTCAATTTGTCCTTTATTATGATCTAGAACTTCTTGGTAGGATACATATGTCAGAGTGGGTTAAATGGCAACCCTGTTGAGGCTATGGATGCCTGCTGGCAGCAGTGGCTCTGTCAACAGTATTGGAGATTTTATCTTTAATATCGTAGCTCGCTTGTCTTAAGACTGTTATCAGTTTTCATCCTTTGAACACTGTTGGAATATTTGGTTAATGATGATGTTTATACGATTTTCTGGTTGTTGTTTTTGAGTTAGAAGTTTTCTCGTTATCCTAATCTGGGTTTGTTCTTTTGGCAGAGATAACTGCTTCTACCAGTGTGTCGCCATTGTTGGCAACCAATTCACATCTTTTACTGTCCTTATGAGCTTCCTACACCAGTGCTTCACAAACCTTGATTTTCGTCGCAATCCTTCATTAAAACAACACTATTATTTTTGCGCCATGTGCACACTTACCTTTTCTCTTGTTTTCACGACTGCAACAATGAAAAATTGGTTTTCAAAGTCACATTAAAATCGTCGCTAAATTGTTGCGATCATTCTTGTCAATATGCCCATTGCGTTTCCAATTTACTTATCACTGTGCATTTACTCCAACATCCTTATTCATTTGGAATTTTTATATATGACTTCATTTTACAAGATTGTGATAACATTATTTTAATCGAGTTTGTGATGCATTGATGATTGGATTTATATGCTCTTTGATCGATTCACTTGATCATTGGTTTCATGAAAACACATTGGTGTTATGATTAAACTCTTGGTATAAATCGTTCTATACAACACATTTCATACAATCAAACCCTTGGTATTGGTTTCGATTCATTTGTTTGGTTTTAAATCTATGGTAAAACTATTGGTTCGCACAAATGTTTAATCCACTTACCATTGATTTCATTGGTTGATTGAATGGCATAATTGTTAACACATATGCATAGTCATTTGAATAGTTATAAGCGTCGGCGGTTGTACTATGGATATGACTATTGTGCATGGGCCAAAATAGCTCCACCACCCTCGCACGATATGCCATTAATGTCTCCCCCCTATCCCTGTTTCACCTCTGCTAGTTTCAGGTAAGCTTGTGAGCATTCTTCCCCTGCATATGTTGTGATTCAAACCCTGGCTCGTTCACATCGCTCACCGTGTTCTCCTATCTATGGCACCGATGGTGCGAATAGAGTCGAACAGGAGTCAAGCTCTGTTACTGTTCGATAACGCCTGTAAGGACTTAGAGGATAGTGGTTGGCTCACGTTTGTACAGAGGGTCGAGGGTTTCAATCTGTTTGTTGCACAACAATTCGCCCTTACCTTTCATGGGTGTAGGGATAAAGTAGGTGACATTCAAATTGAACTTAATGAAGAATTCATAAGTTCTGCCACAGGACTAGCAGCCACAGGCCAGCGATGGTTTAAGAACTCCAAAGTTGATGAGGTGCCATGGCCTTTATTGTTCGTATCATGAAAGGTT
>CBVK0100683346.1:0-15130 GCA_900067695.1 Picea abies
TCATTCAAAAGAATCATCCTGCAAGTCAAATAATTGGAGAAAAAGAAAAACGGGTACAAACCAGGAGAAAGATAATCAAAACCACCGAACAATATCATATAGCTCTCATATCCATGCTGGAACCCAAGAATTTTAATGAAGCCAGCACAGATCATCACTGGGTTAAAGAAATGAATGAAGAACTTGATCAGATTGAGAAAAACAATACATGGGAGATGGTTCAAAGACCCGAAGGTAAAAATGTCATTGGCTCCAAATGGATCTTTAAGAATAATATGAATGAGCAAGGACAAGTTGTCAGAAACAAAGCGAGGTTAGTCTGTAAAGGCTATGCTCAGATAGAAGGACTCGATTTTGATGAAACATTTGTGCCTGTAGAAAGATTAGAAGCTATAAGAATGTTTCTTTCCTATGCTTGTCATAAAAGGTTTAAAGTCTACCAAATGGATGTCAAGTCAGCTTTTCTCAATGGAGATTTAAGTGAAGAAGTCTATATGGAACAACCAGAGGGTTTCAAATTGTTTGATAACCCTGACTTAGTATGCAAGTTGAAGAAATCTTTATATGGTTTAAAACAAGCCCCTCGAGCCTGGTATCACAGACTGGATACGTATCTCAAAGACAAAGGGTTCAAGAGAGGAACAACTTACAGCAATCTGTATATTAAGATAGAGGATAATGAGTTGCTCATCATACTGGTCTATGTAGATGACATCATCTTTGGATGTAATAAGGACTCACCGGTACAATGGTTTGCTTCTGACATGGAGTCTGTATTTGAAATGTCTATGATAGGAGAAATGTCATTTTTCCTTGGTCTGCAAATTACTCAGAGGTCCGATGGGATCTTCATTTCTCAAGAAAAATATTTAAGAGAAATGTCGAAAAGGATTCAAATGGAAGATTCTAAACCTGTGGGTACACCTATGGTAACTGGATGTAAATTAAGCAAGTATGATGATTCACCTGATGTTGATCAAAGCTCATATTGATCAATGATAGGAAGCTTGTTGTACATCACAACATCTCACCTAGACATAATGCATGCTGTAGGAATGGTAGGAAGATATCAGGTTGCTCCTAAACAGAGTCATTTGCAGGTTGTCAAAAGGATATCCAGGTACTTAAAAGAAAAAATGACTTATGGTCTGTGGTATCCCAGAAATCAAAGTCTTCATTTGACTGCTTATTCAGATGAAGATTGGGAAAATTGTGTTGATGAGAGAAAAAGCACCAGTGGAGGAGCATTCTTCTTGGGTAACTCCTTAGTAGCCTGGCTTAGTAAAAAGCAAGGTTCCATCTCTCTATCAACCACAGAGGCAGATTACATTGATGTTGCTACCTGTTGCACATAGGTATTATGGATGATTCAGACACTTGCAGACCTAGAGGTAAAATATATTGCACCGATCCCAATTCATTGTAATAACACAAGTGCCATTAGTGTGTCTAAAAATCCTGTCCTCCACTCCAAGACAAAACATATTCCCATAAAATATCATTTTCTGAGAGAGCAAGTCACCAATCAGATTGTTCAGGTCCATTACATTCCCACTACAGAACAAATTGCAGACATCTTTACTAAGCCCCTCGCCAAGACACCGTTTGAATATCTCAGACAGAAGCTGGGTGTCATTTCATTTCATACCTAAAAGAGTCCATCTTGTTAGAGGGAGATTTGTATTGTTTGATTATCTAATGCCTCCTAAACTTACTGCAATAGCTCAGGGGGAGCATGTCTCTTCTTTAACATTGATGTCAAAGGCGGAGAAAAGAATTTGGGTGCCTTAGTTTCCATCAATGCCAAAGGGGGAGATTGTTGGCAAATGGTTAACAGATAGTGTATGCTTGTCATTGATGGAAAGAACAACAGTGAAGATGGTAGGATCAGAATGTGCATCGATGGAAAAACAAGAAAAATGTAGGCTCAGGAGGAATTAGTGCAGAGTCGAAATTCTTCCAAGTAAGAAGGATGTGTAAACTTGGAGGAGAAGCGTCACTGATTGTTGGATCCCATCCAAATTTCCCGACAGCATGAGGGCCGTCAGATATGAATAAAAATAAGAAGAGCACGCGTTGAAGAGAAGGATAGATCTCAGGGGTTAGATCTGAGCGAACTCGGAAGCTCATGAGTGGAAGAGCCGAGGATTTGGTGTTAAAGGTCATGAGGTGCGAGGTCGCGAAGCAGCGAAGCGGAGAGAAGATTAGGACCGTCCATCTGTGAAGGATGCATGGTAGAGATCGGAGAGATCTCACGAACTCGTGGGTTCGTAGGATAAAGGCCCAAGTATTGGGTGTTCAAAGTCGCGAGGTGCGAGGATGCAAGGCAGCGAAGTGGTGAGAGATTTATAGCCGTCCATCTGGGGGGATAGGTGGTGAGAGATCGAGAGATATCGCGAACTCAGGAGTTCGCAGGTTGAGAGTCCAAACATTGGGTACTCCAAGTTGTGAGGTCGAGAGGTAGCAAGAGAAGGACAGTCGTCAGATCCAGATCACAGGAAGACCATTGGATCTGCGCGGGGGATCAAACATGGTGAAAGAACGTCATCTCGCTGACTGGAAAGTCAAAGGAACAGTGAAGATGTGAGATCGCAATTTAATCGAGGACCATCAGATCACCAAGAACGTGGACCATTGATCTGAGCTCCATCTCAGATCCTCGCCTATCGCGACTTGAAGTGACGAGAACCTCCATCACAGGAATCGTGATATGTGAGAAGATCAGGACCGTCGGATCACCAAGAACGTGGACCGTTGATCTAAGCTCCATCTCAGAGCCTTGCCTATCGCAACTTGGAGTGACGAGAACCTCCATCATAGGAATCGAGAGATGCGAGATTGCGAGAAGATTAGGACCGTTGATTCATCAAGATCATGAACCGTCGATCAGGGTTGATGAAGATAATAAGTTCGCAACAAAAGTGCGAAACGGGTAAATGACGACGATACCCTTCAGATTTAATCCAACGGTGCAGGTGAACTTGAACAAGATCAGAGGGCTACTGTTGCACGACACAGTGAAACTAACAATAACCATTGATGGTTTCTACCAAAGGATGCAAAGAGACTTCGGTGTGATTTCCAGAAGAGCAGAAGAGTCACATGGAATCTGCCAGTGGAATGAAGACGACTCGTGGAGGTGATTGACAGCTGGATGGGATTGAGGCTGTAATTGAAATAGAGAAGGTGAGCTCGACTGTCACAGAGAAGACGAAGAGTCTCAACTGCTAGAGAGGCTGAGGAATCTCAGCATAACACCCAGTGATACTGGACACGCAGGGCGAACCACCAGAGAAGCTGAAGAGTCACGATGATAATCAGACAGAGCACTCGAGAGGTGGAGGATAATGGTGCAGAGTCAGCATGCAAAGGCATTGAGAACACTGCATGCACAAGGTGCACAGAAGCTATAAATACATGGTACAGAGAAGAGATGGGGTTGTTGTAGCTGTTGGAGGTTGTTGTGAGTGTTGTTGGTAAAGGTGATTCAGGTGTGAAGAAGGAGGAGAGAGAAGCAGTTGAATAGCACAGAAGAGGAACTATGCAGAGAATGGAGATGGTGCACAGAGCATAAAAAGCAGAGGACCAGAAAACGCAAGTGATGTGAGCAGAAAGGCAATGAGGCAGACAGAGCAACGAAATGTAGCAGAACAGTGATAAGTTGGGTAAGCCATTGTTGAACATTATATCACTGTAATAAGTTTCAGAATCAAAGATTTTTATTTCACGGTGGTTGGGAGGTGCTAGGGAGGACTGTTGTCCTCAGAGGTTCAAGTGGGTTCTTGAACATAGGGAGTTGGTGCTTCCTTCTAGTTGGTGCTAGAGAAACTAGGGAGTTGGTGCTTCCTTCTAGTTGGTGCTAGAAAAACCAGGGAGTTGGTGCTTCCTTCTAGTGGGTGCTAGAGAAAACAGAGAGTTGGTGCTCTCAGCAAGTTGCAACTTGCTAAACAGAGGTTGTAGCCTCATTATGAGTTGGTTCTCATATGTATGATAATGTAAATAATGTAACTATTACTTATCATATAAAGAAAAAGAGGTTTTTACCATGTATGGGTTTCCTCAGGAAATATCGGTCTCTGTGTTTCTTATATATGTGACTGATGCTGAATGTGCCATTGTTTATTTCCGTGCATTATTATGATCATGATTTAGTGTTTCAGCAAAGAGTTCAAAAGAATCATAATTGTTTAATCTCAGGTACAACTGATTCACCCCCCCCTCTCAGTTGTCCAACAAACAAGTCATCACCACAAGGAACACAAAGAACACAAGATGTATATACAATTTTCTTTTTATTACGGACTACAATCCTTGGGGTTTATCAACAACAATTGAATAGAGTACAACTCTACAAGAGCACCAACTGTATAATGCAAAACTCATCTTACACCCTCAACACCAAATGAGATGAGGCAACAATCCTCAACAGATATCAATCTGTCAACAGGTGCACAACCTGTTGGTAGTGCAACACATGTGTGTACGTGCCCTACCAGTAGTACAGCCCGCGTATGTATGCGGCCAGTCTTTACTACAGCCTGCGTATATTTCTGAGCAACTAGGGTTTATCCTTTTCATCAAATACTCAGATCTTATGCAACCTACAAATACATTCTCTTATGTCTTCCACTGTTCAGTCTAACCCACAGTCAGTCACAACAAATCCAAGCTCTCCAATAGCTTTCTCATACATCTCAACCACATAATATGAATGCTACTCAATCATGTATAAACAACAAGTATATTGTAGCCATCATATCAATATTGAATCATAAGAGTGTTGATCACTCCATCAACCAACACATACCACATCGCAACAACCATACCAAAATGCCTCAAGCATTCACCTCACAACAAACAAGAGTATCCATCAAAATAATGCAACCATACCAGAGTTTATATGGTAGATCTGAGCCCATAGAATGCATATCTGGAACCTGCCTCATCATCCAAGAGCCTATCATCAGATCAACCACATATCTTCAAGACCTCATCAACTATATGTGCACTGTCCTCATACAGCATGTGTATGTATGCTCCTTGGCTCAAAGCAGCCCGCGATACCTCAGAAACTAGGGTTTATGAACTTTTGAGACTTCTGTCATCATGACCTCAGTCTTGCCGAGACTTTGACGCGCTCATGGATCCTCCAAACAATCTCTCTCTCTCTTAGAATAGATCTTCAATCATGCTCAAGATATCTTCTCAAAAGTGTACTTTCATAAGATACCTCAGCCTCTTATTTATACTCTTCATCTTCTAGGTCACTTAACCCATATCTAGGTCACTTCCTTATTTTATGGTTAACCACTTTCCATAAATAGAAAGTTCTCCATTTAAATATTTCTTCTTGATTTTGTCACCTCACTTTAATATTAAAATAATCATTTCTTCTTTGTCACTTCACTTTATCATTAAAATAATGATTTCTTCTATTCAAGCACTTTGAATTCTTTGACCAATTGGAGCTTCAATGCCAACACATGGGGGTCCTTCAACTTTGTAAGACCATAACTCTCAAACTGTGAGGAGTTATGTGACATTCCACATACCATTGGAAATGGCATGACAAGCACTATCCATCTAGGATAGTTTCACCAACAAAGTCACTGATCTTCATCTCATTATTCCATGTACAAGCATGGGTTCTCTCAACCACAACACAACCACAAAGCGTCTTCCCATGAGGGATTTTACCATAAGGGGACCACTTTGGAGTTCATCCATTTGTACTTCTTATCAACCATTACAAGACAATAATGAGTCATTCAACTATGCAATATAAACCACATCGATCCATATTCATCATGTATCAATGAAAACTCATTAATCCAACTTCATCTATGCATTATATAAATGACAACTCATTGATCCATCTTCATCGATTGGTTTCCACTTGACATCTATCATTCTTATCAAGGAAAATACATATTACATTGTTCATCAATCATACTCAATCAATCCTATCAATCAATCCATCCATTGAAATCAATCAATCACTTGACATCAAACAATAAAACCCTTGGCATCAATGACAACATGATCCAACAATCTCCCCCTTTGGCATTGATGGAAATACCAACATTGATTTCAACACCACAACACTAATCATTGATTTCAACATGTAGACAAGGCATGATCTACATCAATATAACCATGGGACTATCTCTCCCCATTAGACATCATAACAATGTGACTATCTCTTTCTATCAATAAACATCAATCACATCAGTGTGACTATCTCTCCCCCTTTGACATCAATGGAAAAGGGTCATTCTCCTCTTGGGGCTGCTCCCCTTGCTTGAAATCTCCTTGGGGCTGCTCCCCTTGTTGGATGCCTCTTAATAATCTCTCCCCTTTTGAATAAGGGATATCAATCTGATGTAATGCTGAAAATACATCTCTCATGCTCCCCCTATGATCATCGCTCCCCCTAGAATTGTGCTTCTGTGCTCTTTCTTCAAATATAGGGCTCTTTTCTGGGTATGCATCTGATAAGTATCTCCTCCTAGAATGAAGAATGACTCCCCCTATGGGTATGTCCCCCCCTATCTTCAACTAGATCATAGATCAACCACTCTCTCTATGATGATCCTTGGACCTGTCCATGTATCAAACTTGTGCCATTCCATACATCATGAAACAAAAGATATGTCAACAATGAAATCATGAATAAAATATCAACCAAGTACATCATGTACCAAAACGTGTTCTCATCATGCACAACACCCATGTACATCATCATCATACAATGTGCCAAAAGATATAATCCATGGAATGTATCCACCATATGCCAACATGTGCATCTACCAATATGCCAATCATGTGAATCTACCAATATGCCAATCATGTGCATCTACCAATATGCCAACCATGTGCATCTACCAATATTCCAAAATACCATCTATGAGTGTACCATCATACATCAGCACTTGCACCAAGCAAGTACATCAACCATGCATCAACAAGCTATGACTCCCCAATGATGTAAAACATGACTATAAACTTCAACTAAAAATGCATCCATCCATACTTATGGGTTAGTGTCGCGCACCCGAGATTTTATTTTACATAATCCAATAGATGAACACTTAAACCTGCAGCAAAACAGTGTCAGAACCTGCAACAGACAATGGCATACCCTGCAACACAGTGTTATACCATCACATCAAGCTGCAACCCCTGTGCATTGCCTTTTTCCCAAGGCTTTACTATATGTACATAGCCTATTGCACAACATCTCGCGTATGTACGTGACCTATTCAAGGTCAGCCTGCATATGTACACGACTAATACCATTGTCACCCATGTATGCTTCAGTAGATGACTCACTAGGGATTCCTTTAAGTCTTTCATTCTGCTCTGGCTACTCAGTCTTCTTTACCCACTTCTGAAGGTGTTCTTGCTTCTCATAACTTGAGCTCTGAGCTTCCACATTTTCAAGAATGTCTCCCTTCCTTACTTCACTCCTTCTTCTACCCATGCTATGTGAGTTCCTTATCATGGAATTTCTTCTTATGTTCCAGCAGTCCTGGGATTTGTGGCCAAATCCACTATAGTTGTAGCATCTCATGGTGTTACAGCGAATAACAATGTGTCCTAATTGATCACATCTCCAACACCTTATGGTGTTATAAAATATTCCATTATATCTCCTTTCTTATAATAAGATCTACATTCAAAAGATTTGTGACCATATTCATTACATGAATAACAATGCCCATGAAAAATACTTTCATACCTTTTCTTTGGTGTCCCAAAGATAGCTTCTTGATGTCTTCCTTCCTTTGTTCTTTTGAGATTTTCTTTGCCTTGTGTAGATGGTTGTTTTGCAACATTTTCTTCCTTCTTTGATGGACTTACCTCATGCTTCTTTGAGGTACTTGCTTCAGGATGTGGGGATTATTTCTTGTATCCAAGACCCAATTTATCATTTTGTGATCTTTGACTTTCTAAGATCTCATCCAAGATTTTTGAGTTATTCAAGAATTTGTTTGACTTCTCTACCTTCTTTCTAAGATCAACAATTTCAGCTTCTAACTTATTACATGACTCTTCCTTTTCATTTATTTGATTCTTCAATGGTTCTTCTACCCTTTTGGCTTCTTCAATTTGGGTCTTGAGATGGACAATAGTTTCAAAACGTTTTCTAATCTCATCATCTACCTTCATGTCTTGTTTTTCATTATTTAGTCTTGTGATCTCTTCTTTCTTTTCTTCTAATTGAGTCTTATTGCTCTCTTCTTGTTCTTTGAGAATTCCCTTTAAATTCAAGATGTACCTTTGATTCCTCCTACGAAACTTCTTAGTGTTATCTGAAAGATAGTTATAATGTGTATAATAATGATCACTTCTATATAAACCTTCTTCAATTTCCTTTTGAAGTTCTAATAGACTTTATTCTATTCTTTCCATGGAATAACTACCCTCAAACTTTACACAAATTGTTTCTAGATTTTCTTCTTCACCTGAGAAAAAATCAACATCATCATCTTTTGAAATATTGTAATCAAGGGTTTTTGATAATTCTTTACCTTCATTTGAAGTGTCTTCAAGATTTTCCTTTTTTCTATCATCACTTGATTCTTTGCCTTCAATTGAAATGTCCTCAAGATTTTCCTTTGTGCTATTATCACTTGATTCTTTGTCTTCATTTGAAATGTTTTCAAGCTTACATTTAGAAATAATGCAATCAAGAATTTTTGGAGATTCTTTACCTTTGATGATCTTGATGGAGTGGTCTTCAATATCTTCTTTCTTGTTTTGATATGTCTTCTCTAGCTTTAGCCATAGATCCTTGGTAGAAGTGCATTGTCCCATGTTCTCTTTGATAGGGCTTGAGAGTCCACTAAGTATGGTCTTGAGAGCCAGTGCATCATTCTTCTTTTCTTCCCTTTGAGCTACATACTTTGACTTGTTCTTCAAGGAAACTGATCCACCAATGGCTACCTTCCAAATAGTCGCTCCCATCTCCTTCAAATGTACTCTCATTTCTATTCTCCAAGTAGAATAGTTTTCCTCATCAAGGATTGGAACTTCATCATCCATTCGTACTGTGTCTATGGATCTCCTTGATGCAGGAGCATCAACAACTCATCAAGTGAGCCAGCACGGAAGCGTAAGACAGTTGGACAACACCAGCACAAAATTTTGAAAACACCTTGATATTGTTGCGCAAACATTAATGCGTGGATTTAATGAAGCGCACTTTGTATATTGTAATGGACCTTGAACGGATAGCTCTCGTCCTTAAGTAGATAGTCGGCTTTTAATACAGTTAATAAAGTTAGATAGGAATTTAATTTGAGATTTGATAGCGTAGTTTCCAAGAGGGAAATGGAATATAGACACCCTCCTTGTACATTGTAAGATTATTATGAAGCAGCATTGTTGAAGAGAGCATGCAGAGAGAACTGTATGACGAACACCCATGTACAGACATTTGAATTAATAGAAGAAATCTTTGATTCAAATTCATGGTTTTTGTTGTTTCTCTATGTATTGATGCTATGCTCGTGAATGTTTGCTTCCTGTCATACATTTGATTTTATATGTTGTGTATGTGATTTCATGGTTGAATTGAAGTCTGTGAGAACAAGGAATTAGTTTCAATTGTTTCTCTATATTGAACCAGAGAATTACTGCAAGGGGTGTAGTCGAATCGTCCGCAAGGAGTGCATTAACAGAAGGGTTCAAGTAGAGAGAACTTTTGTTCTAAGTTTCCAGAAGTGCAGATTTGGCACCAGAGCCGTGCAAGGTGTGTGCAGGCTAGACGAAGTCTCAAAGTTGCGATTCTGAGCAAAGGGGATTAAGACTACTACTGCAGGTGTGCGCAGAGTCGAAACGTCAACACTTAGGTGTTGTTGAAGGTTTGCCGCAAAGAGTGCATGCAAGAGTTTCCTAAAGGGACTCGAGGTTGTGAGAAAAGCTCAGGAAGGATAGCCCTTTTGAGTTTGTTCAAGGATAACACAGAGAGGTTGTACCTCAAAGTTCGGCAAGAATTGTCGCAGTGTTGTGCACAGGTGAATGAGTTCAGGAAGAACACTTGGTTTTTTCAAGAATCGCCAAGGAAGGAATGGACAGTTGGTATTCTCCGAGGAGAATTCACGATAATCCAAGGGCCATTAGATCTTGCAGAGATACAAGAGAGATATGGCAATGTATTCCCAAAAGGTTCTAAGTTCAGGAGGGGCGGAGCCATTAACAAGACCACGAGGGTCTTTGGATTCACGCGCATATCGTGGATCGGGAGCTCGTGAGTGAAGCTCCAAAATATTTCAATGGGAGTCACGAGATCGCGAGATGCGATATCCCGACAGCTACGTACGTAGTGTGGGCCACAGGAGATAGTGGAGAATAGGTGGCATAAACTATTGGAGGTTCGACGTCTAGGGCATCGGGAGTCGATAGGGAAATTATTGGACCTCGCGAGTAGTGAAGTCGCGAGGTAGTGATATTGCGAGTAACGACATCTCGGGCCTCGAGAGTCGAGGTAGGAATCATTTGACCTAGCGAGAAGCGAAGTCGCGAGGGAGAGAGATCGCGAGTTTCGGCATTTTGGCACATTGGGTATCGGAAGTTGAAGAACCGAGTAATTGGTGTCGCAAGTAGCAAAGGCAAGAAACATTCGAAGTCCCGATAGAGGAAAGAGGAAGTCAGCATTGACTGACATACCGGGTCTCGGGGATTCGAGAGCCCAGTGATCAACAGAGAACTTGAGAATCACGAGTTTTGATCCTCCGATAATTCAAGAAAAGGGGATCGCGCGAAGAGAACTGTGGGTGCATAATTCCCGATAGGGAATTAGAAGAACCTTTGAGTTCTTCGGGCCGTGAACGAAAGAAGGTCCTGAGGTAGAGGATGTGCTCCGAGGAGTGCAGCTGCAATCAAGTGGTATCAGATCAGGAGTATTTCTTTTCTTTCTGTAGCAGATAAGAGAAAGAAATTCGCCATGCCACCCAGAAGAGAAAGATAGTCACCTAATCCAGAAGATAGGGAGGTGCGAAGAAGAGGTAGGCCAGCAGGAAATCCAGAAATGGAGAGACAGATGAGAGATCTCCGAGCAAGACTTGAAGACATGGAGACAGCGCAATGACGCATATCCAGTGCAGGGGGTCATAGTGATTCCGACAGCGAGATTGAGGCTAAACGAGAGGAGGAAGTTGCAGCCGAAGATGCATCAACTGAGCGGTTGATCAAAGCCATCGCACAGATGGGTGCAAAGGCCAAAATGGACATTCCAGTTTATGAGGGAAATCTGGATGTCGAGGAGTTGCTAGATTGGATTAGAGCTCTCGACACATACTTCGATTACAAAGATATTGAAGAAGATAAGAAGGTCAAGCATGTTGTTACGTGCTTGAAAGGTCATGCAGCATTGTGGTGGGACAAGCTACAAGATGACAGACGCTTCAAAGGTAAGCCGAAGATCAAGAGTTGGGATCGAATGATCGCGAAGATGAAGGAAAAGTTCATCCCAAGAAATTACCAAATTACTCTGTTCAGGAGAATGCAGAACCTGAGACAGAAACTGATGATAGTGAAAGAGTACACTGAGGAATTTTATCAACTGAACATCAGAGCAGGTCATCGGGAGAGCAATGATGAGAAAGTAGCTAGATATCTGAATGGTCTGAGATACGACATTCAGGATTAATTGAGCATGGTAACCATCCGAACAGTGGAGGATGCTTATCGGATGGCTCTGAAAGCTAAAGAGAAGCTGAGCCAAAAGCAAGGTCAGCAAGGGCGAGGCAGGAGTCAGCCCAGAGGCAAGGTAGCAACCCAAGATAAATTCCAAAATCCCAAGGAGGAATGGAAGAAACCTCAGGGTAAGGTTGAAAGAGGTGGAACCTCATAGAGAGGGCCACATGTTGAGCAGAGAGGGCATCATATAGAGAAGAGCGGAGGATATGCTGATGGCAACACTCTTCCTCATACTAGAGGTCGAGGTAGAGGAAGGGGTGGAGTAATCACATGCTTCACATGTGGGAAGAATGGGCACAAATCATACAAGTGTCCAGAGAAAAAGAAAGATGTTGGAGAAGCTCACATCACTGAAGCATAGAGGTGGGATGTTGAAGCAGAGGACGCAGAAGGCGAAAGATCTCTTATGATGCGAAAATTCCTTTTGACACCCGAGAAGGAGGTGGAAAGTTCAATCCAAAGGACCAAACTGTTCAGCACAGCTTGCAAGACCAAGGACATGGTGTGCAAGGTTATTGTTGATAGTGGTAGCATGGATAATCTTGTTTCAACTGAGATGGTAGAGAAGCTGGAGCTGGAGACAACTAATCATCCAAGCCCATACAGAGTTTCGTGGCTATAGAAAAGACACCAGGTAACTGTTACTAAACAATGCTTGGTTGAATTCAAAATAGGAGGGTATAATGATAAAGTACTCTGTGATGTTATTCCCATGGATGTTTGTCATCTATTGCTGGGTAGACCATGGCAATATGACAGAAATGTGATTCATGATGGGAGAATGAACACATATACCCTGGAGAAGAATGGGAGAAACCATATGTTGCTTCCGATAAAGGATAAGGAGGTGAAACCGGAAGTGAGCAACACGGTACTTCTCATGAATGGGAAGGAGCTTCTTACGGAGGTTAAGAAGAATGAAGATCCACAATTTTTTGTTGTCAGAAAGACGAGGATCGTTCTGACTAGCACAAGAGTGGATGATTTACTAGATGAAGTTCAGGAACTGTTGGAAGAGTTTGTTGAGATCATAGTGGACGAACTACCTCGTTCGTTGCCACCAATGAGGAGTGTGAGTCATCATATTGACCTCATACTGAGAGCTAGTTTGCCGAACAAAGCTGCGTACAGGTTGACGCCGCAAGAAAATGAAAAGGTCAAGAGGCAAGTCCAGGATTTGTTGGATAAAGGTTTGGTCAGGAAAATCTTGATTCTATGTGATGTTCCAACAGTACTCAGCCCAAGAAGGATAGAGGATGGAGGATGTGTATCGACTCAAGAGCGATCAACAAAATAACCATCAGGTACAGGTTTCCACTGCCGAGAATGGATGATCTGATGGATTGCCTGAGCAGGGAAAAGTATTTTTCAAAGATAGATTTGAAAAGCAGATACCACCAGATTCGCATGAGAGAAGGCGATGAATGGACTGTATGAATGGCTAGTCATGCCGTTTGGCTTGACGAATGCGCCAAGTACATTCATGAGGTTGATGAATGAAGTCCTGAGGGAGTTCATCGGGAAGTTCGTCATTGTGTATTTGGATGACATACTGATTTACAGTAAATCAGTGGCTGAACACTTGAAGAATTTGGCCATTGTGATGAGGAAGCTACAGCAGGAGAAGTTGTTGATAAATATGAAGAAATCCTCATTTATGAACACAGAGCTCATTTACTTGGGTTTTGTTATTTTGGCTAATGAGTTGAGGATGGATCCAGATAAGGTAGAAGTGATCAAGAATTTGCCATCGCCGAGAAATATTTTCGAGGTGAGAAGTTTCCATGGTTTGGCTAGTTTCTACAGGAAATTCATTAGAAATTTCAGTGGAATTAGTGCAGCAATGATGGATACAGTGAAGAAGCGACATAAGTCTTTTCACTAGACAACTGGGGATGAAAAGAGTTTCAATCTATTGAAACAAAAGATCACGAAACAACTGATTTTAGTAGTGCCGGATTTCCTGAAGACATTTCAGGTGAAATGTGATGCAAGCGGATTTGCCATAGGAGCGGTCTTGAGTCAGGAGGACAGACCAGTTGCATATTTCAGCGAAAAGTTGGATGAGGTGAAACTAAAATACTCCACGTATGATAAAGAATTTTATGCTATCATACATGTGTTGAAGAAGTGGAGGCATTACTTGATCCCAAAAGAGTTTGTATTGTATAGTGATAATCATGCATTATAGTTTGTGACTCAACAAGAAAAGTTGAATTAGAAACATGCAAAATGGGTAGAGTATATGCATAATTTCACATTTGTGATTAATCATATTTCGGGTACTGCTAACAAAGTGGCTGATGCTTTGAGCAGGAAATGTTTGCTGCTGCAGGAGTTCCGAGTCAAAACATTGGGGTTTGAGGACCTCAGGAATATGTATGCAGATGATCAAGATTTTGCAGAGGCATATGAAGTAGTTGAGAATCCAGTTCTCAAAGACAGAAGCCCATGGATAGACTATATGATCCAGGAGGGATTCTTGTTCAAAGGCAATCAACTGTGTATTCTGAAATGCTCCATGAGGGAGAACTTGTTGAAGAAGAAACACAGTGGAGGCTTAGCCGGACATTTTGTCCAGGAAAAAACATTTGCGAAGCTGAATGAGTCATATTTTTGGTCGGGGATGCATGCAGATGTCAAGAGGTTCATTGACAGGTGCAGAATTTGCCAGCATTCAAAGGGGAAGAAGCAGAATGCAGGTTTTTATCAGCCATTGCCCATACCAGAAAGGCCATGGGAGGCGATCAACATCGATTTTGTATTGGGTTTACCGAGGACACAAAGAGGTGTTGATTCCATCTTTGTGGTGGTGGACAGGTTTTCTAAAATGGCACACTTTGTTCCATGCCAGAAGACCAATGATGTGACTCACATCGCAAACTTATTTTTCAAGGAGGTCATTCGACTTCATGGATTGTCGAAAAGCATAGTTTCGGACAGAGACACAAAATTCATAGGGAATTTTTGGAGGACCTTATGGAAAAAGTTGGGGACTAATTTGATGTTTAGTTCTGCTTACCATCCTTAGATGGATGGATAGACAAAGGTGGTCAACAGGAGTCTGGGAGACTTGCTGAGAAGCTTGGTGACAGAGCACCATAGCATTTGGGATCAGATATTACCATAGGTAGAGTTCGCATACAACGATTCAGTGAATCGGAGTACAGGAAAGAGCCCATTTCAGGTTGTGTATGGGATGCAGCCGAGAGGAGTTTCTGAGCTGAGAGATTCAGAACAGGTTATTACTAGCAGTGCTAGTGCAGAGAATTTTGCTGAGGCAATGAAGGAACTTCACAGCAGGGTGAAGGAACAGATGCAGAGTTTAAACTAGGAGTATAAGCGCAGAGCATATCAGCATCGGAGACAACTTCAGTTTGAAGTTGGTGATCTAGTTCTAGCACACTTGAGGAAGGAAAGGTTC
>CBVK0100683347.1:0-10232 GCA_900067695.1 Picea abies
CTTGTTTTGTCCACAGACCTCAGCGAGGAGCAAAAGGATTGGAGTGCAACTCGGAGCATGCAGGGAAAAACGTCGATTAAGAGGTACTTCTATCATCCTTCCTTCTCATGCATTAGGCTTAGATATATTTGAAAGGAAGTCAGTGTCCATGATAAGCATTTTTCTGTCTAGGGTTAAGGTCAAGCCTTAGAGGTCGATCTACTTGTCCGCAGGCAGATTTTCCTACAACAGTGATGATGGTCTCTACCAACACTCCTTGATTTAATTTTTCCATCAGGAGACATGTGACTTCCTGATTTATTGGAGTCAATCTCCTTATCCAATTTCTTTTCTATCCTTTCCAGGCTCTGTATCAACTTTATGTTGAATTCTCCCTGTTGTTCACTGGCTTTCATGAGCTTTCTGTTATATGCTCGGTGAGTCTGGACATCTTTCTGCAATCTTTCAATGATTTTCATCAAGTATCCTTCCTTATCTATATCTTCTCCATGCCCATTGGAGTTTGATTCTTCAACTCCCAAATGGACATACATTCCTCTAGCTTCATTCTTTGAACTATAAGCATTCTTTGCCTCCTCCATTTCTCTGCACTAAGAAACAATTCGATTTGGTTCTGACAATCGTTAACTCTGCAAACACAATGTGCAGTCAACTGAAATTTGTTACGCCATCAACGCTTAACAAATTCCATAGTATTCATCAACCAATCTAATTGAAGAAAACTTTAACATTTGATTATGTGATTCTTGAGCAATCAAGAATCCCTGCAGATCTTTTCTTTCTGAGATCTTCTCTATTCTGCAATATTTTTTTTTTTCGGCACTAGCCCCTTTCTCTTATCCCCCAATCCATGTGACCATAGGCCGTGGCCAAGTGCTAGATCGATAGGCTCTTATTCAGGATTTTGGGCCTCCTTCTTTGGAAGTTTTCATATCACATCACAAAAAATCTCTCAGATTTCTGGATTAACGAACTCACAAAGTAGGGTGGATCAATAATCCACGACTACCCAACATCCAACGACTGACACCCACTGTGGAACTTCAGGTATCTGAGCTTCGATACTTCGTAGCTTCGGGACTTCAGAGGATTTCACATCTACACATCCCCAACACCCCAAACCCTTAATCTTCGAACACTTCCATGTCACCTTTGGTGACATCATTACGTCTCGTCACCTCGGCATTACGAAACTTTTGAAAGTTCTTCCTTTCGTTCCCCTATGAAACATTCTTCTGAAGTGTCAAGTCTCCAGACTTTACAACTGGCGCCACACATCTACTGGACCCACATTGTACCATCCCCAACCATACACAGGCTGGGCAATGCCACTACTTGGACACTTCACTTAGTTGTGATACCAATTTGTAACATCCCTAGCCATACACAGGCCGAGAAATGTCATAGAGGAACATACATATATATATAACATGCATTTCTAATGAATTTAAAACAAATAACACAAAATTACTGCTACCATACATACTCAAATGGAATTGAAAGTAAGTCCTACATGCAGTGGAACACATAATAACGTTTCAAGAATCACAGACATGCATAACATACATAATTAAGCGCATAAATGATACTTATATTTTAACTAGAGAAAAACCACCAACTGCGTGTGTAACATCCCGCTCTGGCACACTGAGATGACTTATTTTTTGAGGACACTTGCTTGCAAGTGATCTGGACTTTTATGATGTTAGACCATTTATACCTGATTATGATGAGATTGACAGATGACATGATGTGTTACTATTTGATGTAGACAGGTGCTATTGACTCAGTTTCATTGAGTGTGCAGGGTTTTTGAACTTGAGGATGCAGAGGCATTAGTAGAACCCCCTTGGACTCTGGACTGAGTCAGGGAGTGTGCTTTTGGGTTGATATGTTTACTATGATGTTTCATTTGATTTGATGATTTGATGTGACATTCTGACATGATTGTTGATGATGCAGGCTAACGATAGCTTGCCGACCAGACTCACATATGGAGTAAAGGGGCCACACACGATTTGCAGAGAGGTTGAGGGAGAGGAGTGGACAACAACACTGCCATCGCCTGCTAGCACTCTCGCCGTGGCTCGAACTGTAGGTTAACGATTACCTAGTTCGAGAGGATCCACGATGCCGTGAGGGTAGACTACGATAGTCGCTCACGATTATTCTAAGGGGCGCGCAATAAGGCGGGGGCCTTATTCCTTAGAACCCTTAGTCTCCTACAAGTTCACCTGGCGGAGTGTTGACTCTAGGGGTTATAGAGGTCTACCAATCAGTCCAGTTGGCGAGTGGCACCCTTGGAGCACATGGTGCATCCTGAAGGGCACGTCGCACAAAAGAAACTCAGTTGGCGAGTGGCACCCTTGGAGCACATGGTGCGTCCTGAAGGGCATGTCGCCCAAAAGAAATTCCAGAGGCGAGTGGCACCCTTGGAGCATGTGGTGCATCCTAAAGGGCACGTCGCATTATTGTGGAGGAAGGGTCAGCCTAAATAACCCTAAGTCATCAACACCTGAATAAAACCTTAAGAAATTCCCCTAACCAATCGTCGCGTAGCTCAGAATCTAAGCCCTAAGCCTAAGAATATTCTAGAAAAAAGGGGGGGAATTTAGTGTGACCTTAACAAAAGAGAATTTCAAAAAAAAAAAAACAAAAAAAAAACTCAGACCATTATCCTCTCATTATCCATGCCTACTTTTTAAACTATCCTCCATCACCTTGATCTTCCAGTATCCATCTCCCTTTTACATGTCCAGTTCACATTACTAAATCACCATCCCTCCCCTTAATTCCTCATTATTCTTTTTATGAATACATTTACTTTTCCCATATACATGTTTTCCATCACCTTAATCTCTCATTATCCTATATATATATATATATTAATGGTGAATTTAAATGATGGATAATGATAATTTACTATGAAGAATGCATGCTTATAAATAGAAAAAAAAATGAAAAAATATATATACATATGTTATAAACAAATTGCGTGTATTCCTTAATCTTAAATTTTTAGGATAACGAAAATGATAAATGGATTCTCTTTCCGTAATTTATTAATCCCTACCACCTCTACCTTTAATAAAATTTACGCATGTAAAAATAAAAGGGAATTATTATTGAGAACACTTACTCCTTGAGTTTTTTTAAAAATAAAAATATATATATAAAATAAAATAAAATAAAAAGAAACTTAAGAAAATAAAAAGGGAAAAAGGGGGGGAAAACCTAAAAGAAAGAGGATTTAGGGTTTGAGACGGGATAAAAGAAGGGGGAGGGGGGAAAGAAAGGGGACTTTTTGGGATCTATTGGTATTGCTATGCTGCCAAACTAGAGACTGGACTGATTTCTTGTAGGAGTTGGGGAGTCTCAGCAGACTTGAGTGGTAGCTCAGCCTTGGAGGCAAGCTGAGAAGCTAGGCTATTGTCTGGGTTGTGTGTGGCCCCTTTGTGGCTCGGGGGGCTAAGGGGGAAGGAGAGTACCCCTAGCATTTGGCTGAGAGGTACCGGTGAGTCCTCTACGGTCGACAAGCAGGAGCAGGAGCGACGGGAGCACAAGAATCATTTGCTGCAAGCGTTAAGGACACAGGTATGTAAATCTCTGGGCATTTCTATCTTGCTGCGCATGTTTATAGGCTGTAGTTTTAATGGCTATTGTGCAATGGTAGTTTCAGTGGTTATAGCGTGAATCTTGTGCATGAACTGTAGCTTAATAGTTAATGGCGTGACTATGAAACCTTTACAGCTACTACCCACCTTGTAAATAAAGTATTTACCGCTGTTTTACTTTTTATATAAATTTTTATTTGTTCCTGTTAGGGAAAATGGCGAACCTCATTGAGGCCGTTTCATCCCTTGCCTTTCCCTTCGTAAAATGGTTCTGAACCTTAACCCAATACCGAATCGGCCTGTGTTATGAATTTTGAATGGGCAAATAATTTGATGGATCGATAATCTGTGATGGATTGTTAATATATGATAGGGAAGGCGTTATAGCATTTGTTTCATTTTATACAAGGCGTCTTGGTGGGTTTTTAAAGCACCTACTACAACTAAGTTGAGTGATTGCCAAATATTGCATTGGTGTGACGCTGACTGTATTTGGTTTTCCAGCGGACTTAATGTACCACCCTCCTCAAAATCTAATATTTCCTTCCTTATAAAATACCTTAAATAGGTACCCTTGTATTAATCCATTGGGCATTGGGCTTTTCCATGATATGAACTTAATGGCAGTCGCCTTCCATCTTGTATTTTTGGTGTTCTGCAAGTCGCGTTCCATCTTGTAATTCGGGTGTGCTGGTGTTTAAATGGCAAATCATTATTTCTGGTGTTTAAATGGCAAGCCGTTACACCTTTTGTTCCTCATTTCATCCCTCGCCCACGGCCCTGGACCAAATTCGCGAGTCACCTACGCTCACACACACCTACCATCCTTCTGCCTCCCAACGGAAAACCCTAACCTCAAGCTGAACCCTAAATTCTATTTCCGCCTATCTCATAATGATATTTTACTCGAATGCCCCTTTTTCTTTTGAAAAAAATTTCATATTGGCCTTCCTGGTTTTGAAAAGATTTTATTCCTGAGATTGCCTCCTCAGTTTCTGTTAAAAATCCAATCATTTTCATAAGCTCACCGAAACTTGCCCTATCTTGATATTTAATTTCTTGGTTAAAACCTTGTACCTACTAGAATACGCATTCCAATAATTTAAACTTTATAGACTTATTTCACCGCAAATGAGTTTCAAATATGTGTAGCCATTTTTCACGCCCAACTGAAAATAAAGGAATTGTTGTATGCACTCTTCACTGCCTGGTGGTTCATAGTCAGTAATTTAATTGTCTAAGAAAATATTTCTTATTTCATATCCTTTAAGGTGCAATCCAATCATCCAGTCATATTAGAATGCAATGTGGTTTGTGTGATCGATATTCCTACATTGTTAGTAGCATCTTCAAATATCTGGACTGCATCCATGGTCAAAGGATTGATTACCTTGGTGAAAGTATTTTGTGAAGAGCATCACAAATTATCTGGACAACATCCATGGTCAAATATGGATTACCTTGGTAAAATTATTTTAATTAGTTTTATGACATGATCAGTTTTTTTATAGCATTGTCCATTAGTCAAAGTTAATTTAGCTTGATACAGTTACTCACGCTGGTTAGAATATAGTAGCCTTAAATAGGTTTTATAAAAAAATTTACAACCATAATCTCATTGAACTATTTGTCATGTCACTTGCCTTGTCAATATGTTAATCGTATGGTGAGAAGGAGTCTATTATCAAATGGAATTTAAAAAAAATAAACTTCCCAGCTCTAAAACCCTCTACCTCTATCTTTGCGGTATCTATGGTTTAGTCAGGACATAATTCCCTACTCAAGTGTAACGACTGCAGTTTTAATTATGATTATACAGGCTCAAATATTTACTGCTGCCCTTCACGACTCTGCGTGTTAATTTACCCTCTGCGGCATTGCCAGCAGACCGCCGTTGCCCTCACCTGCGCGTTTCCCTTTCCCTTGAAAAACTCACCTGAAGTAGATGGTGGACCACGCGTTCCCTCCTCCCTTACCTTCGCGTTAATGCGGCTCTGACTTGTGCACTGGCCGAGGATCCTGAGAAACCCTAGAATTCTGAGTTTTAATTCTTGAACATACTGATGATGCTTAAGTTGCCATGATAACCTCGTTTATTTAATGCTATTATTGTTTTAGGATGCAATATAATGATGTTGCGTAAGCTGCCATGATGAATCTTGTTTAATTTAATGTTATTATTGTTTAGGAGGCATTATAATAATGTTGCATAAGCTGCCATGAAGAACCTTGTTTGATTTAACTCTATTAATGTTTAAAATGCAACGTAATAATGGTGCTTAAGCTACCATTTTAACCTTGTTAATTTAGTGTTGATATTGTTTAAATTTACAATGTGATGATGATGCTCAAACTGCTATGCTAACTTGTTTATTTAATGTTATTATCATTAAATTGAATGCTAAGGATGAAGCTTAAACTGCAATATTAATATTGCTTAATTGCAATGGCAATACTGTTTAAATTGCAATAATAATATTCATTTTTATTCGCAATGTTAATAATGACGGTAGAATCGCAATGTCAATCTTGGATTAATTGAAGTGTTCGTGATGATGTTTAAATCTGCAAGGTTATTATTCGTCTAATTTGCAGTGTTAATGATAAGGTCTAATTTGCAATGCAATATTTGATAGGTTATTCCAATGTATGGTAATAAATTGGGAGGAAAGGCAAGATAATATGGAGAATGTAAATGTTCGAGGGTTTACCATTATGGTATTGAAATCATTGCTCAATTATGGCGATTAACAGAAAAATGCAATGCGCTTGTGATTATTGCTTGTCCCTGAACTAGTGCAACATGACCTTATAACTAAATAATGGGGGTTGAGATTATTGGTTTTTACTTTATGATAAAGTCTTCGTTGGTTAATGATAGTTAATGGAGCAATTGATCTTGATTGATGTCTTCGGGTCTCAATAGTGGTTGGTCGGTTTTGATAGTGTCCTTGGACTTGCGTCTCCCAGAGGTCTTGATTGTCCCTAATTTGTAGTACTTGGGGGTAGTGCACTGCATGGTCTGCTTGTGTTGGGAGGGATGTAGACACCTTCAGTAGTCTTAGTATTGTCTGTGTGTTTTTCTGCGTCAAGAATCCAGTGCCGTATCAAAAGTCTCAGGCCCTTTAAAGGCAGGGTTTCCACTCTTGCGACACGTCTGAGGGGATTACTAGTTTCTACCTGAGCAGTCGGCCAGGAGCCTATCTGATCTTCTCTCTCTCCTGAGCAGAGAACTAAGATTAAACGCCCTGCTTTCCTATGCAAAAATAGTAAGACCTATTACTATGGATTCTTCCTTCTGTGTTCATACGTACCTAACCTAGTATGTCATTTATTGTTGAATATTTTGTGGTGTGCCTTGCATCTTCTTGTTGTGGTCGTCGTGGTTGCGTCTTGTTAGCCATCGGGTGGCGACGTAGAGTCCAGTGTGTCTGTTTCCTCTCCTACACGCGCGCCCACACTTTAAAAAAAAATAAAAAAATTGCACCTGTTATCAGAGTCGTTGTCGTAACTAGGAGGGCTGTTACAGCGTGCAAACCTTCCATGAACCACCCTACCTTAGACCACACTGCTCATCACTCTCATCAGTGGATCACCCCCGAGCTGGGACTAAACTCCACCGGGAAAGGGATTCCTAGGTTGGGCAAGGTCAACAGGAAAGTCACATAGTTTAAGAGGAAGGATTCTCTCCCAGGAGCCACTTACGCCCCCTGCTCATAGACTCTCATTCCCCACATGTTCGTCCCACCCCAGGAGTATACACCTTCACTTTCACACAGTCCATCAGTTACTCCACCTGCCTTCTGGGGCTTCAGCAACAGGCCAAACCAGAATTCTCAAAGCTCTATAGTAGCTACGGGACTCCCTCCAAGAGAACTCACTCTCTCAGCACACTCTCTCACCTGGAGAGAGTTTCTCATAGGCATGACAACCTATTTCTTCAACCATGGACTTAACAACCCGCTTCTACAAACCATAATAGCTAAGTCGGGTAAGGAAAAGGATGGATCAGTAATTACAGAGGTGCACAATGGCCGTAGGTTCAACAATGGCGGAAATGGCTGGTTGCGTGCTTGCTCAGTGCGTGAGTGAACTCGTGAGGAGAGCTGGGGTAGACTAGTCTAGCATAGCGAAGATGATGAGAGCGTGAGAGCCAAAAAATTATCTATGCATGAACCTCCCTCCTCCGTGAGTTTGTGAGTGTCCCCCGACAACATGAATTTCCTCCTTAAGTCTGCATGTGCCTAAGCCGACACCTATCGCTCATGAAGCACGTTCCTTTCCCTTTGGAAGTCACCCATCTTTCCCCAAGGAACATAGGATAAAAACATATCATTTTAAACAAATTTTGGAATAATAATAAATTATTATTCTCTTAGAATTAAGCCCTTAAGATTAGCTCCTCTTTCCAACCTCTCATCCCCCTCTCCCTTACACTGCCTAGTGGAGTATAGTCCCCCATTATCTTTTATCGTGGTCAGTCTACACACAACGATGTTTTTATATTAATAATATGAATATTTACATGTACAAAACAGGCTCATGGCCTTTAACACCTAGGATCTCTAGTCTACTAAAACATAATCCTACCAACTTATAATTGCTCGACTCACCAGCCTACAAAACATGTTTACAATTCATAATACAATTGGGGCTTGACTTAGGGATATTACATCTATCTAGTCTGTTAATCAAGGCCTCTGACATCCTCTGGAAGGACCTCATCAACCCAACCACATCCCCCACAACAATATTCTCCTGTCCAATGACTTGTTCTTCTCATTGGGGGTTAGACCCCTCTCGTGTTGATGCTATTGGAGGCGTTCGCCTTTGCCCCTAGCACCATGTCGTCCTCTAACCATAATTACCTGCATGGAAAAATTTCAAGTTTAGTTAGCGATAAGTTACTAATCAAGTGATTAATACAATGGAAGGTGTAATGATCCTAAGTCGCAGGGTTAAACCCGCTCTGATACTATACGTAATGACCTCTTCATTATGACAACAAATAGCGATGTACAACAAGTAAATATTTTTTTCTCTTTTTTTTTTGCATTGGGATATGAATCTAGTTACAACATAATAAACAACATTGCAAATGATACATCATCGTAACTAAAATGACACATAATCATTGCATTAACATAAATAAAAGTGGCACAATCAACACCTAAACAACGACTCAATCAACACATCATCATAACTAATAGCCGCACTTAATCAACACACCATCATAATAAATAATGACACAATCAACAAATCAAGATCGAATGAAGCAATATACAATTGAATGATCAACCATGCCATTGAGCATTAAAATAACTACCCGCCCAACCTACCCTGCATGGTTAGGACCTCCATGACACATAAGCAACGCTCAAGCCCAGGATTCATTTGATTGATTTTGACCACTTAAGGTCTCAGGGATGGTGATTGTTTTGAGGAACAAGGAGGTATCTAAATCCCACTAATACAATCAAGATGAAATCCAATTAGATCAACTATCAATCTCACTTATCAAATAATCATGGTGCAAGAATAATACAATTACGAAATCAATCAACATCATTATTGTCTTAATGGCACAAGAGGATCTAATTATTTAATCCATCATACATCAACAAATTTAATGGCGCAATAATAATAGTTATTAAATCAACATATATCAACAATAATTAACGACACAATAGTAATCTAGTGTTCGCGTTCGAATGGTCACCAGGTGAGCAAATGGAGAGCGCTTGCATACCCTGTTGGGTTCGGCAAGGTAGAATAGCTGTGGAGCAAAAGGGTTAATAGAAACACAACAAGCTACAATCTAACTATCAACTGAAAGCAAATAACACTGCAAAAATAAACAAAAACATCAAACATAAGACACAGGGGTCGTCAATGGTTTCAGGCTGGTGTATTAATGAAACCAGAGCACGCTGAAGAAAGAGACCAGGGGTTCCTTCTCCCTCCAGCGGAAGGCTCTTCGGGGCCCTCAACATAATGCTTTCCTTACAAATGAAATGAACTGCGCATAGCAGTGAAAGAAATTTGGGTGATGCAGCTGATGGGTTTGTTGTCAAAGGAGGAGCCTTGAACCATCTGAACAGCATAACAGTTCTTAGAATTCCTTGCCAAAATAGTGTACCCTCATGGCCTTTTATAGCAGCTTCACGGGCGGTCACGTAACCTTCTCCAAGTGTGAATAGGGGCGCATTAGGGTTTATTTAGGTCATTAATCCACCGATTTTGTAGAGCCGGCTCTGATTTGAGAGTCAAATCATCTTGGGGGTCGGTCCGTAGGCGGTCGGGAGGCCGACCTATGTAATTAATGCACCGTATTAGTAGATGCGCGGGTTGTTGTGTTGATAGTCACGCGTCGAGCGTGCATGCGCTAGTAACATGTTTTTGTCCCGCGCATGTGCGCGCGCATCAAGCTGCTGTAAAGCGCCCTTCAATTTTTGGTTACTTTGTATAGTTTTTTTCCCTTCTGGAGTGCTGTGAAATTAATTCAGTGCCATAAGTGACTTCAGTGCTGTTTTGATGATGTGGAGTTCTTATCGCCATGTGCAGATGAAATTTCAGTGATAACAGATGCCCCTTGATGGATGAGGTTAGGAGCATACG
>CBVK0100683351.1:0-21178 GCA_900067695.1 Picea abies
GGAGGATATGTGTAGACTTCTGGGAGTTAAACAAAGCCACCCATAGGGATTACTTTCCCTTACCATTTATTGATCAAGTGTTGGATACCCTGTCCGGAAAGAAGTATTTTTCGTTCTTGGATGGGTTTAGTGGTTACAACCAGATACAAATAGCACCCGAACACCAGGAGAAGACCACTTTCACCTGCCCTTGGGGCACATATGCTTATAGGGTGCTCCCTTTCATACTTTGCAATGCCCCAGCCACTTTTCAAAGAGTTGTCCTAGCCATTTTCTCTGACTTAACCAATGATTGTGTGGAAGTCTACATGGATGAATTTACAGTCCATGGACAAGACTTCCAGGAAGCATTGGCCAGTTTAGAAAAATTCTTGATTAGGTGTAAGGAAACTAACCTTTCCTTAAGTAAAGAAAAATCAAAAATGATGCTCACTGAAGGTATTGCTTTAGGACATCACATTTCTCGTTCTGGCATGAGAGTTGATCCGAAAAAAATTTATATCATCTCACAAATTAGAATACCTTCCTCACAAAAGGAAGTCTGCAGCTTTTTAGGACATGTTGGCTTCTATAGAAGATTCATTCCAAATTTTACAAGCCTAGCTACCCCTTTATTTAAATTATTATCTAAAAAAGCTGAATTTAAGTGGGATGATGAATGCCAAATATCTTTTGAAATTCTAAAACAAAAATTGTCAACTACCCCTGTATTAAGAGGACCAAATTGGTGCCTTCTTTTTCATATATGTATCGATGCCTCAGACACAGCCCTTGGGGCAGTCCTTGGAAAAAGAGAAATCAAATGTCGTATGCTATTTACTTCGTCAGTAAAATCTATCTCCAGCTGAAGTTAATTATACGGTCACAGAAAAGGAATTGCTAGTTGTAGTCCATGCTATCAATAAATTTAGACACTATATTACAAGATATCAATCTTTTGTACACACTGATCATTCATCCATCTGATTCTAAATGAACAAACCTGTAACAAATCCTAGAGTTACATAATGGCTCCTATTATTACAAGAGTTTAATATCAACATTATTGATAGACCTGGTAAAGATAATCTTGTGGCTAATTTCTTATCTAGAATGATTCATCTGGGAGATAATGCACTAGTAGAAGATACCTTTCCTGATGAAAATTTATTTTCTATTTCTACATTCACTCCTTGGTATGTAGATGTTGCTAACTATATTGTGACAGGGAAGATGCCTCAGAAATTGTCTCCTAGAGAAAAACAGAAAGTAATTCAACTAAGTGAAAATTACATGTGGCACGATGATTGCCTCTACGAAACAGGACCAGATTTGGTGATCAGGAGATGTGTAAGGGAAGATGAAATTCATGATATTTTACAAGCCTACCATGATGGCCCTTGCGGAGGACACTTCGCAGACAAAAGGACTGCTTACAAAGTTCTGCAATCAGGTTACTATTGGCCCCATATTTTTAGAGATGCTAAAACCTATGTATCCAATTTTGATGAATGTCAATGAATGGGTAAGCGTACTGCACGAGACCAAATGCCACTTCAATCCCAGGTAGTCATTGAACCATTCGAGAAATGGGCATTAGATTTTGTAGGGCCCATTAACCCTGCATCTAAAAAGAAAAAGTATATACTTGTATGCAATGACTATGTGACTAAATGGGTTGAAGCAAAGGCTTTACCGAATGCAAGTGAACAATCAGTGGTAGATTTCCTTTTTAATGATATCTTTACTAGATTTGGTGTACCGCGAGAAATTATGACTGATCAGGGAACTCAATTTACCTCTCATCTAGTCAAAGTTGTTACAGAATAGTACCAAATCAAACATAGGAAATCTACACCCTATCATCCACAAGAAAATGGACAAGTAGAATCCACCAACAAATTTATTGAGTCCAATATTACCAAAACAGTACAGCTGCACCATAAGGATTGGGCTTATAGATTATTAGAAGCCTTATGGGCTTATAGAATCACCTAGAGGAATACAATAGGACATACACCCTATGACTTAGTGTATGGGAAGCAGGTGCTTCTCCCTATCGAATTTCAGATCAAAACCTTCCGGACTACAGTACAAGTTAGCATGAACTTGGATGAAGCCCAACAACAAAGACTCTTGCAGCTTAATGAGTTGGATGAAACCAGGCAGGAAGCACTTCAAAGGACTACCCTCATTAAAGAACAGAGAACAAAATGGCATGACAATTATCTCAAAAAGAAAAAATTTCAACAAGGAGCTTGGGCCCTATTGTATGACAGCGGATTCAAGAACTTCAAAGGTAAGTTAACCACCCATTGGATGGGACCTTACGAAATTGACACCATCTATGATAATGGTTCAATCAAGATAAAGACAATTGATGAACAACAGACACCACTACTTGTGAATGGTCACCGGTTGCGAGTTTAAACAAACCTCTGTCAAAAGAAGAATTCATGACTCGTATATTACAGAATTCATACATGTAGATGATCAGTAAGGAAGGAGATCCTCCTACTGACCCATATTGATTGATTGGTTTATTTGAAAATTTTTGTACATAGGTGTGGATCGAATTTTGTTAATAAGATGAAGGTAACAAAAGACTCTTACCTCCTTTTGTTTTACTTTTCGCAAATTTTCTTTTCTTTTGTAAGCAAATTTTTATAATCTATTTGATCCTTCATGAACTTGCTAAACATCAGTTGTAGGCATCAACAATATTCTGTTCTGTTTCAGTACCAGAAATCTTGTTCTGGTCCAGTACCAGTCCAGTACCAGTCTGGTACCAGAGTTTGTCCTTCTACAGTACTATCAAGACATATTGACAAAGCATATTTCAAAATATTATGTCAATTAATCTGAAGTATGAAGCCATACAACAACCACTTAATATGGAACCACGAAGCCAAAAGCACTATCAAATGGCATCCCTTCTGTTGACAACTAAAGGGAAGTATTTTAATTTCTTTTGGTTCTGTTGCTGAGAAGAACTTTAATTTATTTTGGTTTTGTTGCTTAAAAACAAAATAAAAAGAGGGACACAATCTTTACCTATGATTGCTCAAAGAACCATAATCCACTTTAAAGACTAGAATTTGCCTTTGCCCGGTATTTCAGCATGATTTAAAGGAAAAAAATATATTAGCCTACAAGCAACTATCTCACCCTAACTAGACTTCAATAGTATTCATTGGATTATCTTATTCAAGAGTAACATATGAGTATATGAACACTCTCTACCATGGGCACACTACCAAACATTTTATGGCAGAGGATGTACCAGTACCCCAAGGAAACTTTAGGTCATTCTCTTATGGACAACTTCAGACAAAATTATACATCTGGATCACTCTAAAGAAATAATGTGCATAAAATTTTGTTTTTCCTTCAGACAAATCTTTAAAAGACATACAAAAGAAGAGTATATGCCTTCCAACCCAATACCATCCCACCCTGTAAAAAGGTTTTCAGACGAGCCTCCCCTGTCACCGTGCAAAGCACTCTTTAAATACAAACCAAAATAGGTGACTATGGACAAGAAGCCTCTGATGGAAAAAGGGTTTAAGAGACTAACCCGTCGGGATACTGAACAGGTCTGCTGGCAGCGGGTACCGGTCTGTGGTATGACTAGGCAAACCCATCAGGGTACTGAACAGGCCTGTTGGCAATGGGGCATTCTGCCTGGGGAAGGCACCTCTCACTAATTATCACAACTACCCCACCAGAGTACTGAACAGGCTTGTTGGTAGTGGGTTCTAGTTGAAAAATGTCTCATCTATACTTGTCTGATTGAAAAATCCACTTTTTTCCATCTAAAACAAAAAGAGTAAAGGTCATTATTGACTTTCATGAGATACAAAACTCTAGATTAATCAGCAACATAATGTCCATTTGAGAATCACCCTAAGTCAACTTACCGGTCTGACATCTAAAGCCTACACTATCTAAGAAGGAAACTTCTTAAGAGTGGAGCCCTAACTAGGGAGTCTAATCTACTTATATTGTGAAATTTATCTATAACAACCAATGATAGTAAATCTTTGAAGCAAGGTAGGTGGGATCTATTCTTCTGGAAAACATATATGTATTCCCCCATTTCACTGTTGAATGCTACCTCTTTCAATACTCCATTAAAAGAAGGGAAATTCCATTTTTGGCATGATATGCAAACATATATGTATTCCCCTATTTCACTATTGAATGCTACCTCTGTCAATAATCCATTCAAAGAAGGGAAATTTCATTTTTTTTTTCTGGCATGAGATCATATGATAAATGATAAGCTGTACTTCTAAAATTTGATTGATTTTTTTGCTCTTATCATCTTTCTCCATTATGATATAAAATGATGAATCTTCTTGCCTACAAATATACAACATATTCAGCATGGGGGAAGGTCAAAGAGCCCCTTCAGAACTCTTTTCCAGACTTACATGATCACCCTGTGGAACCAAATACAAAAGAAGATAAGCACATCAGAAGTACAGGACATTCCCGTACCAAGTTTTCAAGAAGCTTCAGTCTAAAAGGATGAATCCTGACAATTTACAAGTAGTCACACATGCTATGGGTATCAATCATACAAAGGTGAAAGCAAAGGTAACATGGTATTTATTTTCCTATGCTCATAAAACTACAATAAATATGAAAAGCTATACTAGATCTTATGACCTTAGTATTAAACCCTTGCGCCTATCCCTCATACCCATATGCCTAAACTTAATTAATCCTCTCATAGCTCTTGAACATGGTTAAAGGAAAAAATCATATCAAAATATGAAGCATGCATAGCAATGATAAGCCACGAATATATTTCGTCCTCAAGCAAATTCACAAACCTATCTTATACCATGAACCACAATCCAACATTACTTTCACCACCCAAACGTCCAATCACCTATCTCAAAATGATGCCTTGAACACCCGACGTCTTATCCTCATCATTACAATAATGGGTAGAAATTAAATAGCTTATATGGTGGCAAAGCCATCCAGAAAAGCTTCATTTGGTCATAATTTTTCCTTGCAATACCCTCACTTAAACTTACCATTCGCAACACCATCGCCATACTTCCCCCTGTCATGAGTTTTTCTCCAGTCCTGAGCCTGCTCCTTTCTGGTACCAAACCCTTCATCAATTAACTAAACCCTTGTGCTACAGCCCAATCCTTTTCTCAACTTATAACAATGGTCGTTACTAGACACAAACCGCTTTTCCAAATTTATAGGGAAACCGAGGAATACCAATTATGTCAAGAAAAATATGCTAGATTGGGATGGATACCTTTTCTGGAAAAATTTACAGGCTGGAACGAGAAGATATCTCAGGAATTTATACAAGGTTATGATGGAGAAATGGCACGTATAGGCAATCTACAACTGATAATTAATGAAGCAATCGTAAGGGAGGTTACGAGACTGCCTAGCAGAGGAGCTAAATACTTCAAAGGTGTAGGAATTAACAAAGAAATGTGTCAGCAATTCTTGAAGGCAGATCATCAGCACCCTGACTGGAAGAAGGGGATCCCTAGAAACTACATCAAAGAAGAATGCCATCCAATAATTACCAGTCTTCAATTATTTGTCACCTATGAAGGCAAGTATGCCATGACTTTCATTTATCACCTTAGGCTCCTATTTCATTTTGAAGGAGGCCCTGAAATTGATTTTCCATATTTGCTATGGATGAGTTTGAATAAAATGGTAAGAGGTGTTAAATCCATCTCCAAAATAGAGAAGACTAGCATCTACCATCAAGGACTCATTAAAATACTAGTTTTGCATGAGCTTAGGAAACAGAGGATTAGTTGGAAAACCCTTATCACACAACACCTTCCCACAGGAAACAAATTTGTGGAAGAAACCCAACATGGTCCAAAGAAAAGTAAGGAACCCCAAGAGAAAAAGAGCAAGAAGGATAAGACAACTCCACCATCATCTAGGGCAGTGAGCCAACATGAAAACGCAGGGTCATCTTCCACAGTCAACAAGACTTCTAAAATCTTTGAATCAAAAGGTAAAAACAAACTAGTAGAGGAGACTTCAACGGTGGCAGTTGAGAAAGAGGACCATCAGAAAATGATGAATAAAAGGAAGCATAGCTCAAAAACTAAAAGTAAATAGTTTGTGGCACAACCCCCTGTCACCATTTCACAATTAGAGAAGAAGAAAAGGAAGCTTGTGAGCATCCCTGATATGGTACCTCCTTGTAAAAGAACTACGAGGAGCATGGCAAAGAAGGGAAAAAAAATAGTTAGTCCTCATACACAGGAAGATCCAATCGACCTTACCTCCCCTTCTAAGGATTTACCAATCCAAGATGGCATCCCTAGTCTGACTGAAGAGCAAGCCACTATTACTTTATGTGGAATGAGGGAGGAAGTCAAGGAAAGGGAGTGCACCCAGCCAGAAATGGTAGAATCAACAAAGAACTTGACAAAAGAACAAATGAAGAAAAGGATTGGGGAATTACAAAAACAAAATCAGGAACTCCAATAGGAAGTAAAGGAATATCAACTCTTGGATAGATATATCAAAAAGGAAAATGAGCAGTTGAAAGCAACCAGCCAACAAATTCAAGAAGACCATGAAGAGACCTATAACAAGCTCAAGAAGGTATTATGAATCCTACAATACATTAGGGTCATTAAAAGGGACCTAAGAGAAGAGGCTTCAGCCATCAATATCATTGATCCACCAAAGTAAAGAACACAGTCTCAAGTTTTGAAAAATTTTGGGTTTTGTTTTCAATTGCATGAGGACATGCAATGATTTTGGCATGGGGGAATGTTGAGACCTGAAATTGACATTCTCATTACCCTATTATACTCTTCACCTATACCTTTTTGGCCTACCTAAAGCTTGAGTGAATGACAAGAACGCTACCAATTGCCAGTAATAAGGTCATAAGGTAAAGTATGGTTAATTCATGCATTTTGTGGTTTATTGAGTTAAGGAATTAAATATTTCATGTACTAATGCTCAATTTGTCATATGTGAATCTTTGACCTCTAGATGTCTAGCGTTCCTGTACCAACTCTGTCATGATCTGGTACCTGCGCACCAAGCCTGTTGTTGTCCGAATCCGGTACCAAACACATTCGGTACTAAATCTTACCTATTGTGATCTGGTACCAACAACATGCACTGTTATGATCTGGTACCAACGGCCACACACTTTCATGATCCAGTACCACCTTTTGCGCCCTGTCATGATCCAGTACCATCTGCCTATTACGATCCGGTACTAATATGGAAGAACCTAATGCACTAAGTTAAGTGCCATATCTTGCCTAAGTCAATTGGTGGATGTCTATTTGTTTTAGCAAGGCTATGATAAGAACAGTTTGTTAATTGCCTCATCCTCATGCACTTCGTGTCATGAGGATGAGGCTAAAGATGTAATTGAATGATTAAACTTAACAAGTGATTGATTTTCAAATCACTTTGCCTCCTTGTGTTTCACGATTCAGATTATTAAATAGTCATGGCAAGGATGGTAGAAGAGTAGGAGAGTTAGCATATCAACAATATGTAAGCAGCGTATGATAGTACAAAACATATCTTGAGTGAATATTAATGGAATGTTATTTTATCTCCATATTCTAATTATCTATGATTAAGAATGAGTTGAATTGTTAAAGAGAGTTTTGATTTTATGTTTTGAAGTGTGAGTGAGAGTAATGTGTGTGTTAAAAGCAAGCTTCCTGTAGACTTCAATAGCTGACCTGTTGAAGCGGCAAGGGCCCACCGCCCAACAAAGTTCAGCCTCTTTGTATATTAGCATTAGTATTTGTTTTTAGTAGTATAAACATTGAAGTAGTTGAAGCTTTAACTCTGATAGATGATAGCAGTACAGCTTAGATTAATATTTTCATTCTATATTTGTTTAGAGATCTTTAATTGCTCTGTTTTTGCATATGCTCTACTTCTGTTCTAATGAATTTGATTTCCTTGAATGATCATAGATGTTGGCAGCAATAGTCAAAACTACTTGGATAAGAACTAGTGAAGTTCATTGTGAACCACAGAAGAACCAACATATTGACTATTGAACTACCCATGCTATGTTGATTGATGTGTGATTTCCTTTCAAAAAGTGTGGATTGCATAGTTAGTTTTCTGGGTCAGACATCAGAGTTGATCCATCAAACCAATTCCATCTCATACTTGCATGTGCCATAATGGAATAGATAGCCTCTCTGTGAAAGACAACCAAAGTGCATTGTAGTTTGCTATTTTGATTTGTTTCTGGCATACATAATCTAGTTTGATTCTATACTCGTGACATTAGAAATTACCTTTCTTACTGGTGTCTTGTAACTCTGTTGATTATGAATCTCGGATTGATAATTAATGAGTGCATTATATTAGACATATAAGTATCACAACATTGAGCATCGCATCAAAAGAAACCGCTTTAGAGTCACCTGGACAAGGAGGTAATGACGAAGTAGATAAAGAAGAGATCATTGGCAAAGACGATCAGCAGAAGAAAGGGGAAGTAACACCACCTAGGGATCCTATTGATGAGACCGATCCCTCTAAGAAAATAAAGGTTTCCCCCATGAAACCCACCTCGAGGAAGAAAATCCAAAGCTAGTAAGACCAAGTTGCAGACTGTGCTCACGCTCGATGACTTCGACTTCATCACCGCAATCATATCAGATGTCTCACATAATATTATGCAAAACACCGAAGCCAAGTAAGCAGCCTTGTATGATAGGATTGAGATAGAACTCAGAGGGATACAGCAGGCCCTTCAATCCATCCACGTAGTATCCACTGCGCCCCCGCCATTAGAAGAACAAGAGTTGGGAGATGAGCCTGCCCAACTCTGCAGAATAGTTGACGCGGCCAAAGTTCGCCTTCGTCGAGCACAAGAAGAGAAAGAAAAGGCTACAATGGCCCTAAATAAAGCATAAGAGGAAATGGTAGAGCAACATCGAGTTGCGCAACAGGAGAAACATGACCTCCACACCAAGTTCGAAGAGGAGAGAGCATGGATCCATCAAGAGAAAGAGCAGTTGCTCGTAGAGAAGCTCAGAGTCAAAGAATCAATCAACAGAGCACTTTTCTTGGTGACAAGCTTAGAGAAGAAGGTGGAAGAACTAGTAGAGAAGCAAGTAGCACAGTTTGCGGAAGCTATCCAGTAGCTTCAACAGAGAATCACAGATCTGGAGCTACGAACAGTGCCAACTACCCTGCAGGACGTATGAGATCAAAGAGAAGCCACTACCCAGAGCACATTTGAGAGGATCAGAGCATTCGTTCTGGAATGTAAACATCTTAGTAGTAGAAGTGTGCATACCTATGAGCGCCCTGCAGAAGATCCAGAGTTGAGGAAACTGGAAGCACGGCTCTAGGAGGAAAAATAGCAAGCAGCAACAGTACAAGTGAAGTTGAAGCCCCTATCCATAGTTGAAAGGATGAAGCGATCCTAGGAGCAGCGCATTTCTCAATAGCAGGTCCACACCATACAGAGAAAAGTCATGGAAGTGACTTAGAGGCTCCAACCAGTCTAGGACGAAGCATGCCAACTGTTTGAGGAGATTGAAGGTCGAGGAGCAGAGCTGGAACAAGTCGTTGCTACAGTCAAACAACGCTTAGAGGGACCTATCAACGAAGCAGTTATCTAGGAGTTCACTGAGCAGGAGGCCTTGGCATAGAAATAGGTCAAAGCAGCTCAAGCCAATCTTGAGGCTTTTGAAGCAGAGCTACCCAGACTAGAGTGACTCAAGATGAGTCACAGGTGAGTGTTGGGGGCATGTTGGCCCTTGACCAAGTTTTGAGGATCCTTGGTCATGTTTGACCTATTTTGGGACTTCGACAAGCTGTCGAAGGTGGAGCGCAAGTCGAAGCGGAGATCGCACGATCTCGGCCCCTTGTTTAGGGATTTTTTGGTTTTGGGCTTATGTAACAGGTATGGGGATGTCGTCCCATGGGTTTACCCATGTTTAGGCCCATTTTGTAATGTATAAATAGATATCTAGGTGATGTACGAAGTGGCGTGAAGACGATATAGGCATCTGTGTGATGATGTGCTAAGTGAAAGTGATAGTTGTACATGCTTTGTGCATGCTATGTGAGACTTGCAAGGCTAAGTGTAAGTGGTTGTAAGAGATTGAGTAGAATCTTTGTGTTGTAACCTAGCTTGGGGAAGGAGGATCTAGTGAGGTGTGCGCAGATCTCCTATCCTATGCAGAGTAGGATGTTTTGGCTCTGTGCATGTATAATATTGATAGAAGATAATAAAATAGAAGAAGAGTTGGTGGACGTAGCCCCAGGCTGGGGGTGAACCATGTATATCTTGTGTTGTTATGTTTTGTGTGATGTATTGATGTGTTATGTGTTTGCTTGCTTAGTGCTTTGATGAATGGTAGATAGTTTTGTTGATGATTTGTGCTTAATAATATGAATAAGTGCTAGATCTAACCCATGTGAATGTGCTTAGTGCTCGAATATACTAGATCTGGGTGAATACTGCGATGCTCTGCAATTAGGGTTTTTACTGCAAAGTAGATACTGGTTAAATACTAATGAACTGTGATTGCTAAGTTCTTTGATAGAATATTTTAATCACATATCTATGTCCCAGCTAAGGCTGCAAACACTGGAGTCCTACAACCACCCCTGCCTCTACCTCGGGTGAGACTTCATCTGCTTCACAGGTGTTGCCGAAAGGGCCGGTAGTTAGGGTATTTTTGGTGCGCTCTTGAGCATTGAACCCTAGGTCTGCCCCTGTGCCAACATTGGTTTTGAAACATCCAACGTTTTGAGTGGACACTCCACCCATTGTCAAGGACAACCAAAACGCTCAAATGTAGGTGAAAAAGTGTCGAGGTATGAATTAAATAAGAAAGAGTAAATATGATCATTGAATAAAATTTAATGAGAATGATCAAAATGTCCGTTGAGATTACAAATGTATAAATACTATTAAAATTGTTTATATAAAATGGTTGTTGAGGAGGAAGGGAGGTGGATCAAAGATTATAAAATTTAATAATATTTATATCCCCCCACTTCTTATAACCTTTTCTTCCCACAATGTATTACATATTAATTATTATATTCCATTCTCCCTCCTTACCCTATTGTTTATATTATCCCTCTTATTCTCATATTATGATATAATAATGTATCTAAACACATTACTACAATACACCATTATTTCTCTTACTATAATATATTATATTATTATAATACACTATAATCATTATTAATTAAAAAAAAATTGTCTTCATCATTCCCCCTTTTCTATTTATCTAACGTTAAATAGTCATCATTAAATATTATTAAATTTTATAATCTTTAACCCACCTCCCTCCCTCCTTTACAACCACTTTATATAAAAAAAAACAAATTGATAGTATTTTTAATAGTATTTTTACCTTTGTAATCTCAATGAACACTTTGATCATTCTTATTAACTTTTATTCAACAATCATCTTTACTCTCTCCTATTTAATCTATACTTTGTCACTCTTTCACCTACAATTGAGATTTTTGGTTGTTCATGATGATGGGTGGAGTGTCCACTCGAAACATTGGACGTTTCAAAACCAGGTACACAGTTCTTATCCAGAAACACTCACAACATTATGTCTAACTATGAAAACTTACATTTTCAAGAATCATTGGGTAATTCAACTTGGCCTCTTGTATACTAATGATCATTAATTAAATTGGGCACTCATTCCCTTATGCATCTTTATGGGTGAGCATTGTTGCAAGGGAATGATCAAAAGTGAAAGTGTATAGTGAGAAATCCTTACTGAAGTTCGCGTTGTGTAATGATGGAGCTACAACTATGGAAGATTTGATTTTATCGAAAGATCCATTCTCAACAAAGGTCCATTTCAACTAGGAATATTTATTTATCATATGTTGAAGAGGCTTCACTATTTCCACAAAATCAGCCATGAATCTTGGCACAAAGTTTATCTTTTCGAACAAATATTGCATGGACTTCTTACTTTTGGGCATAGAGATCTAGATAATGGATTTTTTTTATCTCTAGGTGGATAGAAATCCCTTCGTTAGAAATAATGTGCCCAAGAAGTTTTCCTTATGAAACAACGAATATTATTTTCTTTTGATTCAAGGAAATACCATATTTTATGCATCTCTCAAAGATCTATTTTAGATGGTGAGGGTGGTATGGTCTATTCTGGGAATAAACCATAACAAGGTACACCACAACACTTTGACCAATTAATTCTTTAAATTTTGTGTCCATAGTATGTTGGAATGTTTCCCCCGCGTTTACAAATATGAATGGCATTAAGCAGTAAGCAAAGGTTCCACACTTCACAAAAAGTGGTCTTCAATCGGTCATAATCCACTATTAGAACCTTATTGTAGCCTAAAAACCCATCTAATAAAGAAAAAAATCCAGAGCTAGAGATAACTTGAAGGATCTATTGCATTGGAGGAACTTGATAATTATCTTTGTTAGATTCCTTCTTTAAATTTTGGAAATCTACAAAAAAAGGTTGATTTCCTTTCATTTCTTTCTCACGTGCACCAAATTTTCCACCCACATTGAATGGAGAACTTTGACTATGATCTTGGTGTCAAGAAGCTTCTTCAGTTCCTTCTATATTAATGTCTCTAATATTGGATGCACCTTATGCAGCTTGTAATTAAAAGGATTTGCACCTTCTTTGATCATATGACATGTTGGATGATTTGGGTGTCATACATCTTGAGGTCCTCATAATTCCAAGAAAATATATCTCTACACTTCATGAAATATGGAGGAAGGTTTGATTTTTTGTTTCAGTGCAGTATGTTCCCACATTGATGAACTTCTTGTTATCTTGGGTACCCAAGGTTATCAATGTGTGCATCATGGAAGAACTATTTGTTTTCACATTGACAAATAATCAAAATTTTGATTGCAGATCAAATATATTCTCCAAAGTTAGTACTCCTATTAGAACTAGATTAAATCTAAAGTTATCTAACTCGTTCTTGCACTTCTATATAGCCTTTTCATGTTCATTTTCATCAACGAAAGCATCCTCTAAGGTGCCATAATTATTTAGGATTATGTGATCCATTGATCATCATTGAACACCCTCCATATCATGATGTTATCTGGTATTGAAGGCCTGAAAAGTAATTCAATAGAAAAAAAATATTTAACATGGAAAATCTTAGCATTGCATTAGCTAGAGTATCTTCAATAGGATTTTGTGAATGAAGAATAGAAGTAATATTGAATGCTTCAAAATTATCTATTAACTTCCATACTTCTGATTGGTAGCCTTTTAAATGCACGAATAGATAGTGTATTGAATTATTTACTTGTCTGGAAATAATTTTTGAATCACCAAACACCTTTAAACATTTTACCTTGAGGTCAATGGATTTTGTCAAACATTGAACCAAGGCCTCGTATTCAATAGTGTTGTTGGTGCATTTGAATTATAATAAAAAAAAAAAGATTAGATTGTTTAGCTTAAGTAGATCTAACAGGATACAACCTTCCCTAGCTCCTTCTACTGACCTAGAGGCATCATGAAATAGGGTCCAAATGTTAGTACCTACATCTAAGTTATTGGAAATTGTACTAGCTACTTCTACTAATGTATAGTCATTTGCATTAGTCTGGGTGAAATGAAAGAGTTCATACTATGCATCCACTTGCATGGATGATTTCTAAGATACGTAACACCCAGAGCCAATTTTCAAAAAGTAATTTCCCAACATGAAATGAGGAAAGTTGATCAGTCATTTTGACCTTCCAACTTTGTGACAACACACTTCATGTGGGATTTATTGTCCACTCTGATCTGATTTTTTTATCCCTTGCAAGGAAACCACAAGTGGGACCAATCAATGGTAAAATGACCCTAGAGATTTTGATACCAATATGTGCTCAATAGTAGACCATATGATTTAGGAATATCAACAACTACAATGTCAACAACCTGAAAAACCCTAGGGTCTTATGCTAGTTTGATCATGACATATTTTAATTCTCCTATAACCTTCACATTATATCTATCCAACTGATTTCTCCTAGTTGTGCATTTACAAGGAATGACATCTATCCTTTGGCAGGTAGAGTAAGTCATCATACTGGAGGATGCTCTTGAATCTACCAAATAGAAATGAACATTGTAATTGTAGATCTCAAAGGTTAGAAAGAAAGGAGTAGTTTATGATTTAGAGTGTGCGCCTATACTTCCTACATTAATATTATCCTTAAGTGCATATTTTCCCTCCTATTTGTTATATGTGATTTTGGACTTGTTTTCAAGAGAAGCAATGTTTTTCGGTTGTGACCGGGGAAGAGATTTAAATGTATTAAAGAGTAAATCTCTTTGTTGTGGTAAAGTATAGATTTCATACATTGAAACATTAGCTTTGGTCTTCTTCATGTATTCAATGGAACTATTCCATGGGTTACATCGTTGGAGTTCTTTCCAAGGTCTTTGCTACTTGAGAAGTGCTAAGTGTGGATTTTCACTGAGAGGTGGAAGTTTGACTGCGGGATGGGGTAAGGGGTGTGACATTCTTGGCAACTGGAGTTGTTTTAGTGGGAAGAGTGGAATTGCACATAGTTCCTTTGTTTCTCAAACTAAATATTTTTAGGGTAGCTTGGTTGGCCTACATATCTCCTAGGGATGCCTCTCCTATTGCTTCATTATCAGAATTTATTACCTAGTCCCTAAGAAACAAGGAAAATTCTTCAGTTTTGTCTCCTTGTTTTTTAGATTATCCAGTCTTAGCCTCTAGGGTTGACTGGTTAGAAAGAGATTATTGGTCAATTAGTTGATTAATGATCAAATCCATCAAATTAATCCACTATGGACAATTCTTCTTAGAATTATTAGCCTGATGATATGTGCACATGTGATCCATCCCAACTTCCTCCATATTTAAATTCATCTTTGAGGCTTCTAAAGGCTTAGGCGGGTTATTTCCTTTCATGTGTAAGGTTCTAAATAGTTTATGATTTGATATCCCTTCCCCAAAGTTATTTGCAAGATCAACGACTTCATTGTATAATTCCTTGACCAAATTAAGGACACCCTTTGAGTCGATAGATTTTTTTGTTGTAGGCTTGGTTAATAAAAGAGGTTTCTTCCCTATAGTTTAAGATTTATTGTCTTCACCTCCCAGGTTTCCTCCCAATGTGAGAATTTATTTTCTACATCCTTGGCCTCTTTGAAATTTTTAGATAAATGGGTTTTACCGACTCTTTTGACAAACATGGCAATGAAGGTGTGTAAGGTCGATGTGTAATCTTTCACTACTACTACTTCAATTGTTGAGCATTAGTTGGGAATTTGTTGAGGATGGTGGTGAATCATTGATTAAAATGTTTAATGTTTTCCTTATTTTCCATTTTTATAGCTATAAGTTATTTCATAAGGGTAGCAAGAGTTTTCTCTTCACCATATTTATTAAGGAATTCCTTTCAAAATCATCCCATCCCCTGATGGAGCTAGTTGGAAAACTATAATGCTAGGTAGACACTTTATTTTCAAAAGTGTGAGGGAAAATACTACAAACCATATCATCATCCTTAACATTCATAATCCTTACGGTGAGGTAGTAATTATTTATATCATCCTCTAGAACACATGACTTGTTAGGATCAAACTTGGGTAAAATCCTACCAGCCATACAACTTAGGCCCTCCTTCTAGATCATTTTTTGTTGATGTAAGAAAAACATAGGGGTACTTCCTAGTATAAAATATCAATTAGATCTCACACTATTTTGGACAGGAGACCCATCCAAATTTTGGCCCAACATTCATTACTAAAATTGATGGGGTGTAGTGATGGAGAATGACAATGCAATGTGAAATATGAAATCAAGTTAAGTGCATAAAGAAAATCGATCTAAAATATCCTAGATAGAAGCAAGCTAATAAAGGAAATAGATGGTCAAACCACAAATCCCTATTTACACTTCCAAAATAGTTAGTTGTTAAAGAAAAGCATAAATTCATAAATAATGAATGGTATTATTGAACATATTAGTTTGAATCATCAAGTTATTCATAAAAAACTATTTATCAACTCAAAACAACAATATCATAGAATCAATATAAGAGTAAAGTTATAAAGTTCACATGAGAGTAGTCATCATGTGAACAGTATATCCTTATAGTAGTGAAAATGACAATACAAATGTTGTAAGAAGTTCATAGCAAGATAGAATACAAGTCCAATTACTCCTCAAAAATTGGCCCTAAGGGCTTCTTCTCATTAAAATTCTCAAAAATAGTTCTCAAAAATACAAAAAGCAAGATCACCTTCATCTAAGTGCTCTTGGTCATATATAGATAATGAGTTGAAATTTTTTCTTGGTACTTGGTGACTTCCCAATGGAAATCACAACCTTTGGACTTCCCTGGCTTTTTTCCTTTATAACTTTACACATTATACATTATGGCCTCAATAAAAATTACACTCAACCTTCAACATATCTTGGAAGTATGCATTCCACACTTCTCTACAATAGTGTAAACATGTGTGTACTTACCTATTGAATCAAATATGTCTTTTTCCATCTTTATTCCTACTTACTCTTAGTTGGATAACACTACATAATTGATCTAGTTTTATTTTTCCCTCGCCCTCAAAAGAACTAGAGGTGTGTCTAGATTATCCTCCTACCATCTCTTTATCTCATCCATGCTTAAACAAATTCCCTATAACTCCAATTTCTTTGTTTTGACTATGTATGATAATGTCAATAGCTATGTGGACAGGTCATGGAATTCTTTCAAGATAGTGTATAATTTTTTCAGAGTAGTTCCTATCTCCTCTTGTAAGATTTAAACTCAAGGATGATTTTCTCATCCACTTTGTAATGTATTACTTCAACCTCAAGGTCTATGATCCTTGTTTTATATTCTTCAATTTCTTCAATCATGTTTCTACTATTTTGTTCAAAGGCCTATGTAAATATTTATCCAATTAACACTAAGGATATGGGGTCTTTCATGGTGTCCATAATGAGTGGTGGTTTTTTGGTAATAGAGAACACTAGAGCACCTAGGATGGAAAGTCTCTTGTGATTTTTCCTCACAAATCTTCTTTTGTCCTTATTAAAAATGAAGGAATTAATATTGGCCACACTATCAAACGTAGAGGGGGTGAGTTCTCCTCATCCTATATCTCCCATAGGAAAATGACCTATGGTTAGAGTGGTGCTTGAGGTGGACTCTGGTGGCCCAATGTTCATGGTATCAGTGTCTTGGGCTTCTACTTGGGCCTTATTTTCTTATTCTTCCTTCTTTTGTCTTTATTATTCATCTTTATTCAACTTTTCTTCCTATTCCTTTCTGATTCTCTCTTGTTCTCATTCATGTTCCTCTTATCTCTTCCTCGTTTCTTCATCTTCTTGTTCATTTTTGTCTTCCTCTTGATACTAGAGCCTCAGTGATTTAGCTTCCTATTTTCCTTTTTATTCTTCCTCCACTTCCTTGGTTGCAACTTCTTATTCATGTTGAGGTCTTAGTGCTTCAACTTCATTTTTTAATCTTTTTTTTTCCTTTTTTTCTTTTTTTCAGTTGCTTCCTTGGCTACAACTTATTTCTCTATTCTCTCCTTTTGAGTTATTTATTTGGTTGTAACTTCCTTCTCAACCCTTTATTTCTCTTGACACTCCTTTTCTAATATGTCCTTCTTCAGTTTAGAGCTACCTCCCATCCTAAAAGTGATTTCATCGTAATTTCTTACTCTTATGTACATATTTTCTTCTTGCTAGGTCTCACTCTAGTATAACCATTTGTACTTGCATATTCTATAGTGTTGGACAATGATGCCCACAGGTTTTTGCCTATGGAATCTTTCCTCGTCAAGATGGAAAGTAGTCAATGTGTCTTCTTATTCCTTTGCTCCTATGGAATCCTTGAAAATGTAATATTCTATATTAAATGGATTTTTGGGCTAAGGTAGTTTCTTATCCTAGGCTAGAGCTACCTCAAATCCATGAACCAAAGTATAATATGCCACTTCCTGTAAAACTAGCTTATTTATTATGAATTTTGGGAGTAAATTTGGAGCTTTGTGGCCCCATAAATATTTATATATGTTCCATGCTCTATCACATAACAATATTCAACTTTACTTACTACCTACATAGATTTCGCTAACAAACATTGTTACGAAAATATTCCCCTACGAATAGGTGAACTTTCCACTGGATTACTAACCCCTATACCAAGACAGAAAGTTTCATTTGGACACTACCATTCCTATAAATTCATATTGTCCATCAGAAAAAAGAGAAGAAGGGGAAGTGTCTTGTACCTCATTTATGATGTTTGTCCTAGCCACTCCAATCCGCAAGCTCAATCCGACTCTCAATGCAAATTAGTACATGCAATGGACAGCACAAGACAAATGACTATCTCCTACTCTAATGGATTAGACAAAATGATCCAAGTGGATATTGGTGGCCACCCACCTATTCCACTTGGACCTCCACCATTGCTTCTTTCATTTTTCCAGTTTCCGCACAGTTTATTATTTTTAGCAGTTTTTCGGGTTCTGAACTTTCGGAGCCGTTTTGAGGCCTTAAACGACATTTTTTGGGAAAACAGGGAGCAACATTGATCATAGATCATGTTCCTCACCCAAAAGTTGTATTCCTCATATAGATCTTTCTAACGAGGCATGGAACGCGTCAAACGGAGATCTTATGCCAAAGTTATGTCCCCGGGAAGTCGATGTACCAACTTACCCAAACGGGGCCCATAGTCTTGGTGTTTCATCTCCTAGGGTTAGGTCTTTGGATGTTTAGGGTTTTCCATTGTTTCTCAATAATAATAGGCCTTCGAGCCTCATTTTAACACAGTTCAAAGGCTAGTAGCCAACACATCTCTTCTCAGAGATATGCTATCAGCACCCTAACTAGTTTATTTCCATTATGTCTGTAAGCATATTTCAGTCATTTGTTATTAATGAAATGAAGTCTTACTTCCATTGCTTCTCTACGTTTATGTGTATTTATGTATTTCATTGTGTTCCTACATAAATATGGATCAGTGGTATCAGAGCGGTCTTCTCATTCTCGATCCTTCTTTGCATGTCCCCAACGAGGTCGGTGTATAAGGGGTTGGGGCTCAATCTGGTTGAACCTTTGCAAGATCAGCCTTGCAAACCCTGACGAGCACCCATGGGGGAAGAAAAGAAAGATGAGGGAGCAGGAGATCCTATCAAAATGTTGCTCGAGGAGGCCCTTGAGAAACAAAGGAACGCAATGATGGACAACTTTGCCCAGATTCTTCAACGGATTCCCACTGGCGGCGCATCGACATTCAACAGCCACTCTGGAGGCGCCACTCCTTTTAAGGTACAAGTAAACTTTGACACTCCCATATTTGAGGGCCAAATAGATGCAGATGTCGTAGATAGATGGTTGAATCTGTTAGAAGGATATTTCTCGGTTCATGACTTTTCTAACCGAAAAAAGATTATTTTCGCACTCCTCAAAGCTGCCCCCCATGTCAAGGACTGGTGGGAAACCTACTCGGAGAAATAGGATGAGGGAGAACCCTCTTTGTTCTCAGCCGCACCCACTTGGAATTATTTTCGAGACGCCATCAAGGAACAATATTATCACGTGGGGAGATATGAGGACAAATACATACAATGGACTACGTTGCGGCAACAAAGGGACCAAGATGTGCATGAGATGACGAATATGTTTCATACCCTACACACAAAGTTGGGTATCAAAGATTCAGAGAAACATTTGGTGTTAAAGTACCGCAGTTTTCTGCACATATACATTCAGGAGGAAATGGAGTTCCTCGACATCTCCTCACTTGGTGTGGCATACCGATATGCTGCTAAGATTTAGCAGAAGTTCAAACAGAGGAAGTGAGACTTTGGGTCTGCAAATCAAAAGCAAGGGAAAGGTACCCCCAAACCGCAGAACAAAGGACCAAGCCAAGGCGGGGCAACCCAAGATAACCCTCCAAAGTCACAAGCAAAGAACAACACCATGAAGCTAAAAAAAGGACACAGGGAAGTGGTGTGAGTTCCATAAGAGCTCCACTCACAACACAAGTGAGTGTCAGGCCAAGCAGTCACTGGTAGCAGAGTTGAAGGATTCTGAATCAGATGCATGCTCTGAATCTGAATCAGAACCTGACAAGGGGAATGACAGGGGGAAGCAGATTATCGATGCAGAGGCCAACGCCACCTTTGCCACCATGAAGATCCAGAAGGAGGAACCAGAAGATCCAGAGGAGGCAGAGCATCTCTTCCATTCCAATATGTGGGTAAAGGGTTCCCCGTTGCAATTCATTGTCGACAACGGGAGACAAAAGAACCTCATCTTGGTAGAGGTCATGAAGCGGTTGGGCTTGCCGACCACAGCACACCCACAACCATACGCCATCGGGTGGTTGCACCAAGGATGGGACCTTCGCATCAGTCAACAATGTCGCCTTCCCTACAGCATCAAGCTCTTCACGGATGAGGTATTATGTGACATTTCTCCTCTTGATGTTTCTGATGTATTATTACGCCAACCGTACTTGTGGAAGCGACATGTTGTGTATGAGTCTAGGCCTCGTGCAGTTATTATCACTTTGGGCAATAAGTTGTACAGGATACCGGAGATAGCATCGCCTACCACCATCTCTTTGGTTACTGCAAAACAATGCAGTAAGCTCATTTCCAAAACCAGGAAATTTGTTTTCCTGATGATACACCCTCAGGGAAAGAGGAAGACTGTGTCCATGACCTCCAGACAGGGCCCTGCTACACGAAAACAATAGATGGATAAGGTCGTGAAGGAGTATGAGGACATCTTCACATCCCCCATAGGGGTGCCTCTACACTACCAGTTCAATCACCCCATCGATCTGACCCCAGGTGTGTCTCTGCCCAATGGACCCATCTATTGGCGCTATGTTCTAGAGAATGACGAAATCAAGAGGCAGATTCATAAGTTGTTGCAGAAAGGTCACATCCGACCGATTTCATCACCCTATGGGAGCCCGATCGTGTTGGTGTAGAAGAAGGATGGGACTTGGAGACTCTGCATTGACTATCGGGCACTGAACAAGATCACTGTCCAGAATAGGTACCTGATCCCATGGATTAATGACCTTCTGGACCAACCCAAGGGGGCGAAATATTTCAGCAAGATCGACTTGAAGTCTAGGTATCACCAGGTACCAATTAAACCCTCTGATGTGTGGAAG